>JAGFPH010000152.1:798249-839344 GCA_018207615.1 Philaenus spumarius
GCATTCTAGGCTACGTAAAAGTAGAAAACACCAGGGAAGTTGTAGGAGACGTAAGATAGCGAAAACAGGCATGCTGATAGTGCAAAGAATAGCGTGAGACCGATTGCCTTTTTAATATCTTCAAACTCTAATGGTTCACTTATTTTGGAAATATATCAAGATATGTAACAATATATAAATGATACGTCTTTTGTGTGATTATGACCGTTAGCCTAGCAAAATATATTTACTATTGAGATAAAAACTGTAGCCTTTTTATACTAGACAAGTTTGTCACCCTCCAATCCGATTAACTTTAATTTTACTAAATAAATTTAATGTAGGTCTAATTCGAAATCAGTTAACGCATTCTCTGCAAAACAAATATTTGATCAGTATTATTATTTATAATAGACGAGATTAACAATAACTGCAGTAGGTGCCTAGTTCTCGATCTGCAGCAGACTTATTAGACTACCGTACTCCGTTGCTAAAAAAACTAAATCCTATAATTAATTATACTCATAATAGAGTAGTCTACTCTTCGCACTATCTGTTTTGTTGTGAAATTGAGCTTGCCTGAGAAGCCTAGAGAAAACTAGATTTAAATCTTTAAAATTGAAGTTGGACATATTTTTTTATAAACAAAATAAGTTGGGTTTAAACGATGTACAGAAGTTTTTGTTTTTAAGAAATAAAAATTACATAAAATTTTGTTGAACATAACCAAAATCTATAATTTTGCAGCCACTTATGAAAATTACTTAAGTGATATTTTAAAGATTGTATTAAAATTTTAGGTGTTTTAGTTAGAAAGTTATACATGTTTAAACTTACTCATATAAGGTTTCGCGATGGAGGAGTAAACATAACTAAATTATAAAAGAGCGTTTAACTTGCGCTCCAAGTGTTCCACCATCTCGAAAAATTTCAGTTTTTTTTAACTCTGTTGTACGTAGGCCTAACTAAAACTAGCAATAAAACATGCAGAGTATAATATAGACTATATTTTATATAAAGCATTTGGTTAGGTTTCTTTTGTGTTTTTCCTCTCTTACTAGAATGAAATGATTTACGATAATACCATATTTTGATTTTTCTACATTCTATGTCCTACAAACTTTAGTGTTGAGAAATTTGTAAATACAGTGAGTGCAAAAAGCACAAGAAAGGTTCACTCACGGATACTAGAATACACGGTAGGGGTCATGAATAGGATGCGCAGTAGACTCACGTGCCAGCGACGTCACTCTGAACCCTTCCTCCCGGCACGCTGCCTGCCGCCCGTATACTTATATTAAATAGATAAGTAATTAATGAGTCCTATTTATAAATTATATATATTTTATTTAGGGAAATTTTAAAAGCATTAACTTCTACTGCGACCGTGTTAACATTAATATCTTCTATTTAATTTTCATTAAAACATCTAAACTCACTGCTTGTTTTGATGCTGTTGTTTGTTTCCAAATTCGTTGCAATTACCATTTTTATTACAATGGTTTGACTCTAAACAACTTATTAGATTCAAATAAATTTGGACTTTGACTATTACAAAATTTAATGATTTACATTGTTAAAAGTTTCTTTCGTTTTTAGTTTTTTTTTATATAGCCTATATATTAAACATATAAAAAGTTTGTATCAAAACTTTAACTACGAAAAAGCTATGACTTCGTAGTGTTTCTTTATTTAAATTGCCACCTATATTTTTATAGCTGATTTTAAAAGGTTAAATGGTACATATAAATTATTGCTCTTTGGAGAATAACGTACTGTTTAAAACAACACTCCATCCCCTCTATTAGTAGGCAGAGGTGAGTAGGAAATTAATGTCCAAATTCGTTGTGTATTACAGTAAGAATTTAAAAATAAATGCGTAAGTACCTTACATATGGAGATTGAGTTAAAGTAAAATGTATCAGATACATAAACAAGGACAAGTTTGAAACTATTATTTAATGGCACTAAATAAGACCAACTCATTTTTGTCTGGAACGTGTTCAAATTGAATGACATACATGGATAGACAAAATAATAGGGGTTTTCCATTTTGTAGAGTAGGTTGAATATTGTAATAATTTAGATTTATTTTTGATCGCCATTTAGTGACAACTATCCTGAAAAACCTCAAATGACTTTGTATTTTGCTTTTGTGATGCATAGTACGTTTGCCAGACACTTATGAAAAGTAAATAATTAATGATTTACTTATCGATTGAGAACAAATATTATTTGAGTTTAAGATAAACTATGTTAATAATTATTACACTTTAATTGAACAATTAACTTTAAATATTAACGTATTCATATGTAATAATTAATTGTTATCTGCTTGAAATTTACATTTGTGATTTTACAAAAACGTTCCATATATTAAAATTTTTGAAATGTTATAGTTTATAATATAAACTAGAACTATAAAATACATAATAAATAAGTTCAAATAAAAAATATTACAATATAATGTTCATTGAGATTTGAAGCTCACTAAATGTAATATTTTACTAATGTTTGGATAAAGAAGATGTGCATCTGGTGTGTAGAGAGTTCTTGCAGTATTGATTCAAACTATCAATTGAAAACAATTACCAAATGTGTTCTTCGTAAGTTTACAATACAATTTCAGACCAATTAACTCAGTTTCCCTTAGTTAATATTGTTTTTTTTTTTATGATGATCTTTAAATATTATAATTATTCATTTCTGGGCGTTCTTCTACAAGTAACAAAAGTCTGAAGATATCAATTTGGATGATATAAACATATATAAATTGATTATATATACGAGTGAATTGGTTATATGTATTGTACTTACTCATGTAAAACAATATTTTATTTCTTTTATTATTAATTAATTTACAAAATATTTTCCACAATTTTAATAAGTAATTTGTTGATAAGAAACTATTATTGATATATAAACAAACTTTTTTCAGAAAATGATATCTACAATGCTCTTAATATTATTTAACCATGACAGATCTGTGATCATAATATTCAACTAGTTTTCTTGTAAAATTTCCTTCGAAATATTACCTTGGTTTTACAAGGTGTTGGTTGGAGACTGAGACTGGTAAAACATTTATTTCAGAAACAATTACATGTAAAATATATTTTTAAAATATCTAGTGGGGAAGACTGATGAAGGTGGTTGGAGCAGATACGAGCTCAAAAAATATATAAATTGTTTCTGAAATAAATAAATGGTCAACTTATACTCAGTGATAAGTATAAACGAATTACATCTTTATAAATGTTACGGTTTAGGTCAAACATGATCAAACTTTGTATTGAATAAAAAAATCGTTTAAAATTTGTGCACACGGGAATTCACCAAACTCTAGTGATTATTACACAAAACTTAAGAGAAACGGCATGGTTAGGGCACTTTTAATATTAATAAATGTATATACCGATATAAAATCGTAATGGCCTGCAAAATTATACTTTCGTCCCTAAGTATTAAAAATATATAACGAAATTGAAGGCTGCAGATTACGCGTTTTAGTGTTCGAATAGCGAATGACATTGTGGACTGTGGAGTCTGTATACAGTGCGGCGAGGCGGTGGGTCCATGGTGACGTCACGTCTCCGAGCCGGGCGGCAAGGACCTGCGCGTGACCCCTACCGTGTATTCTAGTATTCGTGGGTTCACTATGCTCCTCACACCACTAAGCCTAAGGCCGGGTTCACACGAGCCACAAACGCACCACAATCGCAAGCAGAAACCATCGATGTATAAACACACTTTATACATCGATGGCAGAAACGCGCCACCAGCGCCTCTGAATCGCAGGTGACCTTTCAGACGACAATCGCGCGATTACGCTACAATTAGCGTTTGCCGACGATTTCATTCCCCGCCTTTTTAAAAACGAGTAGTCTTCACTTAAAAACAACTGTAAACAAGTCGTTTACGGTCTCGTTTGCCTATTTTGCTATTAGCTTTCTGAAACAATGAAGTTGGTTGACGTCCGTTTTATAGGCCTACTATATTAATAGCATTGATAAAGACTCTTTTGTTGAAGTATTTTGATTATGCCTACTTTTAGTGCGTGTACAAATGGATGTATAAATACTTACGTGTGTGAATGACGTAGGCCTACTTTGTATTCGTAAATTTATAAATTTGTTTTTCTTTATATGTTGATTTAATATGTCATTAATTATACTTTTATTGCTATATTTGTTTTCTGTCTCTTTTTTTGTAATATTGCAAATATGAGTTTATGTAAATGTTGTTATTATTAGGTTAGATGGAAGAGGGGACTTTACAGTACTAATTTCGATCTAAATAAAAAATCAATTACCATACAACTCCCTGAAAATGTTTGTAACAATACTTTGTCATGAAATATTTCCATAAAAATGCATCAACCTGTTATACTCATCTAACCTATAATAAATAACCGTGGAGGGAAAACATTATAGCCTACATTCATAGTGAAGCCTATAAAACAGAATTACCTAAAGCCGCGGTCACACTAGGCTGTTTAGCAGCCGCTATACTTACTAGCCGCTGGTAAAATCGTCGCAGGCAGTGTTGTCTGACCCAGAACCAGCGGCTGGATGGATAATGCCAGCGGGCTAGTATTTCCAGCCGCTGGTTCTGGGTCAGGCAATGCTGCCTGCTGGCGATTTTACCAGCATCTAGTTAGTAACGGCTGTTAAACAGCCTAGTGTAACCGCGGCTTAACAGTATATTCTATTTTTCAATACTTTAAAAAAATATTTACTATATAGGTCTAATTTTATTGTCCTCTATGTCTAAGTTTTGATAGTGTTGTTTCTTCAATGGTTTTGAGCAGATCTACCCCACTGGTTATACATTTTTAGCTTTATTACTTTCGGCAATAAAGAGGAATCCACATTGTTTTTTAAAACAAATTAGATTTTTACAGTAAATTGACTTTTACTGGAGGCCTACACTAAAAATGTTAGGATGGTAGAACAGAACAAACATGTCTGAAATAACTTATAATTTATTTGTGTCTCCTAAAAGTAATAGGCCTACGAAAATCAATTTCGTTATTTAAAAATTTCACTTCATACTAGCATTATTTTTTGATGGATGACTATTATAAATACAGAATATAGCCAATGTTGCGTAGGTTTGGCCTACTGTTAAATTTCACAGTACGAAATAAAGTATTTAAAAACATAAACATTTAAAAATGTTGTGTTACATTAATCAGTAGTATAGCCTAAAATCTAAAAATCTGTTGGATTACAACATCCTGAAAATATAATTTTTCAAATTGTTTGAAAGTGCATTTTAATTATTAACACACCCAATTTCATTTTTAGAGATTTTAAAGATGTCTTTCACGAAAGCTTTAAAGCAATACTTACACAACTTAGTGTAAAATGCTGTCTGCACATCATAAGGTGAAGCGCATTTGAAAATTTTCGTTGTACGAACGGAATATAATGTTTAGTTTTGACTTTTATAATATTTTAGCATGATTTTAATTTTAGTTAATCTGAAACATCTTGTAGAATACTTAGGCCTACTTTGATATAGGCATACCGTATATAAAAGATCTTTCTGGAAAAAATATCTGGGTAATTGTAAATATTTAACTTTATTCATATGCGTGTTGCAAAAATGCCTGTAGACTATCTTGCTACAGTTAGGTTCGATCCTAGTTTCTGGCGATCGATTTACCTACGCTATACACTGCTCCCCCAGCTTCATTAATCCAACTGTCAAAAAGAAAAGACGTTAGTAAAATCGTCCAGTGTCTTCACATTAGGCCTAACTTAGTTTAAATGTTTTTTAACCGATAGCTGTAGCAAGTGACACAATATTAGGCCTATGCTTATTTCACAGGATTTTTCAGAAGGAATATTACAGAACCAATTGATCAAAGCAAGACAATAAATAAAACAAAAAGTGTGACCCATGAGGACCACACTATCACCTTTCCGGTATGATAATAATAATAATAATAATCTCAATATATAAGTACGGCAATTAATCTACAATATTATAAACGTTTGAAATTTGCCTAATCTTTCATAAAGTGTTTTACAATTTGAAATTATGTAGGCATACACCAAAAAATTTAAATTTTACCTTTATAGGCCTATTACCGTACTTATAGGTTAATCCAGAATACGAGAAAAATAATATTTTTCGTGTATTCCCTATTGATCAACTGTTGTTTGGTGTAGTCCTACATTATTTCAAATTGTAAAATACTTTATGAAATTCTAGGCTCACTACAAATAAGCTTAGTTAAGATTTTGTATTGGCATACAATGCAAATATTAGACTATAGGTCCAGACTAATAGTTAATTAGCAATGTAACAATCAATTTTTTTTTCAATTGTTTTTGGTTGTTTTTTAATCATTATTTAAAAAATATTAATTCTGAATAAGTTATATTATGCTACTTCCGAATACTGTGAGACTCATCGCACGTTGTTAGAAACATCCTACTATATTCATATGGCGATTATAATTATCAAACTGAAATTAATATTTTAATGTTTCCTTATCAAACTTTTAAGTAAAACCCCGTTTTAAATAATTTACGCTATACTTATTTTTCTAGGATGTGTATAACCTAAAATTGTTTTGACTTATTAATGCTAGTAAAACTAATCAGCTTTTATAACTGTTAACAGTAGCTTACAAATAACAACATAGTTGGTATAGTAGGCTAATATAAATAAAAATTGCCTAAATATGGTCATTTGAGGCTATGCATTAAAAAACAAAATGTTAATCTAGAATTTACTTATTTTGTTTTAAAAAATATCAGAATACAGCAGAATTTTGTACAGTTAGGCTATAATTTTAAATGTTATTCCTCAACGGAGCAATTATTTTTAGTTAGTTTCTTTAGAAAAGTAGCTCGCAATTCAGTAATTAATTAAAAATATAGGCCTAGATTAAAAACCTTACCATAACCTATTTAAATGTAAAGACATTTTCCTCGTTTTTCATACTTAAATATTAAAAAAAAACGACTTCTACCCTTTTATTAGGCCTAAATGAATTTAATAGTTACGACAGTATTATTACAACTAGTTACCCATAATCATAATGTATTGCAATGTCCAATGTTTCGTGGGATTTAATTTGTGGCGATCATAATAAGCATTCAGAAAAAATGTAAAATGACTTGACCGAATTTGATCAAATTTAATTCAGAACATAGGCCTTCTTGGAGATAATAAGCTTTGATTGACATCCCGAAGAAGTTAACATCATTTTTTATTCGTGAGAGAGTCTATCTTGCAGGAAAACATGTCTACATAAGTAACTTACATACGCACTCAAGCACATACATCTTTCATAAAATAGTGTCAAAATACTAGAGTAATTGCCATGAAGGCTTAAATCATATAGTCTACATTTGTAAAAATATGATTTACGTTTTCGGACCCATATTTAGGCTATTGGAAGTTAAATAAAACGTATCATTTGGAGATGTATGTTCTACTGTTAAAAAGAATGTTATGCATTTAATTTAATTCTTTTTCAATCTATATGCAAAATCAGTTTAACACAAAAAGTTGAACATTAAAAGATGATACTACTTTGCACTGAGACAGCGACATAAAAACAACAACTAATTTATTTAATCGAATAAAGTGTCGCAGAAAGAAGTTTGAACAATGTGTCGCGTTTCCGAAAAATGTCACAGCAGTTTTGGAATAGCAGTCCTAGTTTCAGGAAATAAAATGTGAGGAAGTTAATGTAGGCCCATTAGGGTTATTTTCCGTCAAGTAAATATCGTGTTTATGCAAAATTTACCACCAGTTTTTAGAGCACGGTATTTTGAACAGTAGTTTGTAAAAGTCAAATTCATTCAGTAATTTGTGATAGCCTATACAATAGTAGCCTGTAGGTCTATTATAATAATTCGGTAGTCATGTAGTCAATAAACACACTTGATAAATGGTTTAGAGAATTTGTTCAAGGAACAGCGTAATATCTCAAATAACTCATTGGACGTCATTTTTATGTAGGCTAATAGTTTTCCGTAATTAATACAAATAATTTACCTTTCATGAAAAGTTAAAAGGTTCAATAAATGTTGAAATACAATAGTTATACGCTGTTTTTGTGTGTGACACTTGTAAGGTTATTTTAACAATCAGGGCAAGAAAAAATATCTCAAATAAAATAGAAAAGTGAATACGCTAGTTCATTACGAAAGTATAACAAGTCAAGTTCCTCATTTTAATTGTGTTTTTTTAATCAGATTTTAAATGCTAAAATCATAAAATATTATAGGCCTACTTAGTCTATTTAAATATTAGGCTACAGCAGCCTACCTGAGCGACCGAGTTTTTTTTATTGTTTATTTTTAGGAAAATGTAGGCTATGTAAATACGAATCGCATACTGAATAAATATGAATGTTTTCGATCTTACGTACATATGAACTGTTTATTTAAATTTAAAAAAAACATGAGTGTAATTAGTTCTAACATTTTATTATAATATTTTGCAGATATAAAACCTAGCGCATTCGAATCCTGACGTCCAAAAACCTCTAAACCTCTATAGGTTCATGTAGGTTATGTAACCTATCCAACGAATAGGCCATATTTGATATTGTTTATGTATTTTAGAAATAACAAATAATAATTATAATCATTAAATAATTTATATTACCTTTTTATAGAAATGCAAAGAATGCAGAAACTGGTGAAAAGGTTTTCAGAACGGTTAATATCAGCACAAAATTAATGTTATAGTTACGTTTGGTGTTTGACTACTGTAAGTTGAAAATTACACCATCTGATACATTGTTAATGATTTATGTTTGTTAAATACGTAGTATATAATCATTTGGAGCTAAAATTAACAGATTAGGCCTAACATCTGTTTGTAAAACATCTTTATTGTGTCTATTCTCCTATACTTAGTGACTTCAAAGGTGGTGTATAAAAGAAGTTCAGAGTTTAAATTGTACGCACATTTTTCCGAGTTTATGCTCATTTTTGTAGACGTAAGACCTAGTGCATTCAATTCTTGACGTCAAAAAACCCCTATATAAATTTTCATCAAAATCGTTAGAGCTGCTAGCGATATCCCCGAAATAAATTTATAAACAAATACTGTATATAAGAATTACTCGTTTAATAAGATAATAAGATTTAGAGGCTGATAAACATAAGATAGTAAGTTATAATATTCTGTTAAATGTTAACACACTGAAATTTGTTTATATCGAACATCGTATTAGTATTAAAGGAAAATAAGAAAAACAGACCGTCACTCATTTAACTGATGTGTTATAGATCCCATCACTTCATCACAATATCCGGTTGTATTTCTTGCAACGTCCGGTGGTGCTTAAAAAACGCATAATGTGACACTTCACATTTAATTTGATTACAGGTTTCACCGACATCCGTTTTATAGGACCGGTGGAAAACGGTCTGACCCTACATAGGCCTAAATTTATTATTAAGCTATATCCTATACTGTTACAAATTCGTTTCAAATTTTTACGGAACTTTATGTTTTAGGTAGTCATTCCCGAACCTTGCTAGAACTGAATTGTAATATTATAGTCTAATTAAGAAATACAATCATTTATTTTTATATAGTCTATTGGACATATCCGAAATAAAACTATCAAATAAATTTTCAGTGTAAGTGTATACCTATCTCATATTTAGCTCTGATGCAATTACATGTCTGAATTCATATAAACACTCGAACAAACTATGCGCCCACAGCCTTAAACCAAATGAGTAACAAATTCATTGCAATTATACACTACCAAATTTAGCCACACCCACTGAAGTTACGTATTTATGTGCGTACATTTGAAATTTTCATTTTATTTCTAGTAATAGGTCTAGTCTATAATTCGACAGATATTAATTCTACTGCCATCTAAGTTTAGATATGAAGGCAACGAAATATCGTCTCCAACAAAATATTGTATTCTTTACAGAGAAACACTGAAACCCACTGGTAGAATACATAGTTAGTTACTGTATAAACGTTTTGTATTAAATTATTCGTTCATCAGTCAAAACAAACATTTCAATTCAAAATAAGGTAATAGAAATAATAAGAATGAATACAGATAAAGTTCAAATATTTAGTTTTATTTTATAAGGTAACTTTTCACAAAACGAACATAACGTTATCCTTTACACTTATATTTACAGATTAGAATATGTATAATATTTATAAAAACACAAAGTAATAAAGTTGACCTTAAAGAAAATGAAGATGAGAAACCTCCGTTATGAAAAATAAATATCCACATTTTTAATTATTACGATAAAAAAGGTGATCATGGTTTTTTACAGGAAATTAACTTATTTTGTTAGGCCTATAGAGTTTTAGTAGACTGTATACAATTGCTGAAGTTATGAGATGTTAGTTAAGTATTATGTTATAACTTAAAAACTAATTGCATAATGGTAAAAACTATGAGTACAAAATTATAGCCCATTAAATTTAGGGCCTATAGCTTATAGCCTATGTAAAATGAAATAAAAACATAGTTTAATTTTAATTTTAAAATAATAATGTATTAAACCTATCAGTTTTTACTCAAATATTGTTAAATGTTTAGTCATTTCTTTTACGTATGTGTAGACTACGTAAGCCTATTACATTATTTTCAATTGCAATTTATTCTCAAATAGCCTAATCAAATCAATGCTGTTCAAATTGTACAAAATAATATAACTTAGGTTTAATGTGAACTTACAAATCAAAATTTTTGTAAACATATCTTTCTTTAAAAATATATTTCATATTAAAAACAGCATAAAGAGGGTTTTCTACAAATATGACATGTTGTTAGGTAATGGCTTTGTTTGTTCTAGGTCGGTTTCATAGTAAATAATATTAATTTAAAATCATCTTGTGTTATGTAACTTTGTTTAAAGCTACCTAACTTGTAACCATTTAAATTATTTCTTAAACACATAAGTAGGCTATTCAAAAATTTCTAAAAAAATTCTTTAAGAACAATTGCAAATTTAGGCCTATAGAATACTGTAGAATAATCTTAATATAAAAGAAAAGAAGAAAAAAAGAGTTTATGCTAGACTAAACACTTTAAATTTAAATTGTATATGTAAATAAAAATGAATGAAATTTTATTAAAAGTTAGGCAAATAAATAATCTAAAAAACTTTTTTGCATAAAAACCTTTAGGCCTATGTACAATTTTTAAATATAGCCGTAAAACTAAATGTATATTCACAGATAAAACATTTTTGATAAATATTAGCCTAGTAACTTAAAACAATATTTCTTAACTGTAATTGTTTATAGGCCTATTGAATTTGTTGTAGGCCTACAATGTTTATAAGAATTGCCTTATTTTAAAGTGAACCATGATCCCCAAATTTATTTTTCAAAATATTTATGTCATCACTTTTGTGATAGCATAAAAAAGATTATTTACTTGAAAGTGTACAAATGTAGCAATTAAATATTTGACATTTTCTACGTCAAGTAATCAATCTAAAATAAACACGTAGATAAGTGTAGGATTTGTAAAAAGTTCGCGAAAATGCATATAAATTAAAAACGTTGATGTTGTTTAAAATCGTTTTAAAACTAAATGAATATATGCTATAAATCTGATATAACCACAAAAATAATATATCTTTAAAAAATTAAAGAAAACTTGATATGAACAATATCTAAATAAATAAAAATTTGTTTTTATATGAAATAAAACAACAGTAAACTTAATTACTATAACAGAGATTCTTGCAAACAATTGTTGCCAATAAAATTAATAATGTTTCCCCAAAAGGAAAATTTAAGACCAGAATGTACAATTATTTACAAAAGAAAACGATACAGTCACAAATATCAGAACACGGGCTGAGATTTTTTAGTTAATTTAAATCCAGATTCTCTCATCAACAAAATTACGTGACTCGGAGATCATTTGTTGACTAAACCTAAAAAAATGTACAAACTTCTATTTTAAATGTTTTGGACGCCACTAATATAATTTACACTGTACTAAAACTAAACACTCCTGTCTAAAAACACACCTCTTTTGTTCTTTTTTTACTCTAAGTAACGAGAGTTATTCAAAGACAACTTTTAATAGTTCACTCCGAAGTTAGTAAGCACTATTCTTGTCGAAAGACGTAAGTATTCAAATAAATACACAGTCGTTTACTAAATAAATAATTTCAATTCAATACATTTTAAGATAAAGCTATCCTTCAACAACAAAAATACAATTTATTAATCAGACGTTTTGTAGAATTTATGACATAAAATCTCAAAGGAAGTAAAAAATGTATTTTCTAAACAAAATTGTAAAGTCATGAATAATTGTATGTTGGAACAGCATACCTAAATTATTGATATTAGATTTAATTTAAAATCTTTTTGCTTTAGTCAGAATTTGTTTCTGGTTTTATCCTTAAATATTTAGAAACATAAGACAATAAAAACTGTAGGCGAAATTGTAAAAAAAATAAAGAGCAAAAGACACATAAACAACAAAGTTACAACTGTCTTTTTACATTCAGTGCAATAACGGTTAGATATTAGGTCTATTCTATTAAACAATTGTATTAATAGGCTTTACAGTTATTAGGGATTGTAAAGTTATTAGGTCTAATTATAGTTGTAGGATTTCGAATAGCCTATTTTTTTAGGAGACCATAAAGTAAACATTGTAAAAATCAATGAGTAAAGTCGTGTGTATTTCTATAGAAACTAGCAACAAAAATATTTATAAATGGCAAGATTTCTTAGCATAAAGGAAATTAAACATGGAAATCAAAATAAGATAGCTTACGTCCTTCTGGCGACATGAATAATACAAGTCTTACTGTGCGTGAGGTGTAGCGTCTTACGCTAAAGGATACTGTCACAAAGCCGTCGTCCCCGCTGACGAATGGTACAAGGAACTTTGGTAGTAAGAGTCGTTGTATCCTGCATATTGGGCAGCCATGTCATACATCTTGATGTCCGCTTTACTTTCTGCTGGTAATAGTCGCGTTATAGAGAATGGATGACTCGCTGCTGTATACTCCTGCTTCAAATGATGATGGTTGTAATGGTCAGGATTTAACGCAAGATGCGGGTGACACCTTCCAACCATAGCCGCTAGTTCGTCTTGTTGGAGTCCCTGGTGTTGACTATGGTGCTGTTGTTGTAGACACAATTCCGAACCCGATTGATGTAAAAGATTTGACATTGGATCGTTTTCTACTTTTCCTGTCCCGGGATGAAGTCCTAACATAGACCCTTGAAGGCCTAATTCGGACACAGACACTTTATCTAATTTATCCCCTTTTTTGTCTATATCGTGGTGGTGGTGGTGATGGTGTTGACCGGGTGATACTGATTTATGAGTCGCTCTAACTGCTTCTTTTTTCTCGTCCTTAAACCGCTTCTGTCTTCTGAGATAACAACCGTTTTCAAACATATTTCCCGACTCCGGATGCAACGTCCAAAAAGATCCTTTTCCTGGCTTATCCGGTGTTCTTGGAACTTTTACAAAACAGTCGTTAAATGATAACGAATGTCGTATCGAATTCTGCCATCTTTGTTGGTTTTGCCTGTAGAAAGGAAATAAATCCATGATAAACTGGTAGATTTCAGAAAGAGTGAGCATTTTAATTGGCGAATTTTGAATCGCCATGGTAATGAGTGAAATATACGAATAAGGAGGTTTAGCGTGAGTGTAACTACGCCGATACGATTTGTCAGCACGGGCTCTTTGAAGCGCCGCGGCAGAATTTGGAGAAGCGGCATCTCCCGATCCTAATTCACGACTTCCTGCCATACCTCCAACTTGACCTAAACTTCCGTTATACGAATTAATTGACCCCATACAGGCCCCAACTCCGTTCATATTAGCACCATATCCCATACCTCCGGAAGACATACAGTTACCATTCATTCCCATGTTACCCATACCTGTCCCACTTAACATATTTGAACCAAATCCTGCACTATGATGCGGAGAACACGAATTCATTGTAGTCATAGAAACACAACTCATAGAGTTCATAGAATAGGTTGGAGTCATCGTAGGACTCATAGAGTTAACGGCCGTACTCATAGCACTGGTTACCGAGTCCGCGTACAGTTTTTGAGACGATAACATAGTCATAATAATCTAATATCACAATAACAACACAAGTTCACACACTGCACGACATTAGTCCACTTGCGAAATTTGTTGTCCAAACATGTACACAAGACTGGTCAGTTTTAGCAACAGGTTCGGGGGGCTGAGAACTGATTGAAAAAACAAACACCGTAGCTAAGCGTCGTGTTTGGCTAAGAGAGGGGGACGCACTATTTAGCTTTCCATCGACAAACTGAAGTACCTTCCAAACTTTGAGAACATGAAATAGCAAATGGACCATCCGAATGGTGGGGTGAAGGTGGGGGTACCCTTCCTCTATAGCTTTGTCACTAACCTAGCTGGAGATGCGTGCGCATCACCTATTAGAAAACTGTCTCCATAGCAACCCAATGGCCGTAGGGCGGGATCGTATAAGCCACGCCCTCCCGGATACCGTGTCAAGTTTCAGTTCACCACATATCATCCTGAAGACAGCAGCGCTGTACGGCATGCACGCAAACTACACTCCAGAACCAACTTGCAATCAATGCTGATCAATTTCCTGATAACTTATTATCACTGCTTCCGGTTCAACTGATTGACAACTAAGACTTTACTACCTGCCTACATATTAGGTATGTCCTGTTTTACAAATGTAATATTTCTCTTTGCTGCTATTTTAAAGAAATAAACAAATGTATGTTATATAGACTTAATAAAACATTAAGTTTGATATTAAACAATAATTAAAGTAGGCTATTTCATTTAATTAAATAACATAAATAAATCAATAAAAAGTAAAATAAAAAAATATAAGTAGTAGAATCTACTATTTCTGGGGATGGATGAATGGATTATAAACACCGAAAGCCTATTTATTTATAGGTAGGCTTACCTAGTCTAAACTAGATTTTAGCCATTCATTCATTTACTTTTCTAATTTTAATTTAAGAATAAATTTGTTCTAAAATCCTAGGTAATCCTATTTAAAATAATAATTGACCGTGTCCTAATTACCCTATCATATTATGTAATTTTGTTATAATATACATCACAAATTAACTCCCAAAGCTGCTATATTTTCTTCAACAAATTGCAGCTAAAAAAAAGAAAAAACATTTACAATACCCTACATTTCAGATGTCGACTATAGTATTTGTATAATTTCTCCTAGGCTTTATTATCAATAGTTAATGACTCAATTTAATTAACGAGTATCGAGATTAACATGCCTGTGGAAAGAATTTCTGTTAAAAAATTCTCTAATAGGCCTATGTTTAGGCCTACTTCTCCAAAAAAATAAAACGGTAAAAAAGAAGTAGGTGTGGACTACTTAGCCTAAGTAAGCTTAGGCCTATGTATTACCTCTGTTTATGCTATTAACACATAATATAACTTTCAGGTTGTGCTGTAGTTACTTAGAATATTTTTTAGTTGCCGGAACGACTAATATTAAAAATAGGCCTAAGCTTAAACACTTAAGGCTATTGCTATTTGCTATCAATTTTCATCCTAGAATAGTCATTTATAAGTTAACTTTTTTTAATATTGAATAGGCTATTGAAGATTTAACTAAATTATGATATTTTAGGCCTAATAGTTTTTTTTACAACACTAGTTGATATCGTAATATGTATAAAAGAATAGTTTATGCTGCAGCATCTATTTATAGAGTTTTAAAGGACTCCATTTCCAAAAAAAAAAAAATAGGCCTAGATAGCTTATAGAAAGCCTACAGCATTTCTTGACTATAGGCCTATACCAAAATAATTCCCAATAAGTAATTTTTTTACTAAAAACTCTTCAAACTTTACTTAACTATTATATTAGCGCAGTAACTATTTTTGTTTTTTAATAATTAATTCGTAGTAAGAACTCTTAGAAACTCCGAAGACACCAAATTTGTTACAAATGGAGCCTTTGAAATAAAAGTGACAAAAACTCATCGTCCAATAAAAAACACTAAGTTCTATAGGCCTACTGTAAAATAGTGTAGCAATAAAACAAAAATTATGTTTTAGCTAATGACAACTGATTTTGAACAACATCTAAAATAAATAGGTAGGCTATTCTTTCGGTGTTAGTTGAAAAAAAAACTGTATACATAGATCTAAGAACTTAATGATAGATTTTAAGGTTAGCGTCTATAATACAGTAAAGCATAGGCCTACGCCTACTGAAAATAGTTTAATCAAAACAATTAATTGCCCGTGAAGCGCAAGCTCAGCCGGCGTCTTAATAAGCCATAAAGATTATAGTCTAGCCTATATAGCTAACTGATATATGAAAACTTAAACACGACATGAGGTCAGTCAACAACTGCAAATAGGCCTATTTTGAACAAATTTTAAAATACGAAAAAAAGAATAAAAAGTCTAAATAATTTGCTTATCTTACAATTTACTGTATTAGCCTATATCGTAGGCCTATAAGCTAACAAATATGCATAAGCTTACATTTACAAGAAGGCTAATACGATTGTGTTGGACATACAAAAAATTACTTAATACCCACCAATGAATTTACATTGCGATATTTTTACTGTTAGTGACTAGTAGGCTATATTTTATTTATAGAAGTGATAATTTTAATCAGTTGTGTTCATAATTTAAATTAAAGTTTTTAGATTTTGGTTTTCGGGTGACCTGCAAGCTATTCTGTAAGTAATTTAGATTAAAAAATTACTCAATAAGACTCCTTATTTTGGCCCACTTTGCCCCTGAGACTTTATATTTTTCAATGTTTCTGGATAAATTTGTTTCACAGAAAATTCAAAATCGTTGATACAGACTTTGTTAACAATTAATCTTCACTCTAATTTAGAGATTGTTTAGAGATTGTTAAAAGTACTATGTTAAAACGTTGGTAGTATTATAAAAACAGTTTATTGTTAGTTATTACAGAAATGAAATAGTCATTATAGGCCTGCTAATTGGCTGTTTCAGTTGATATTTTTAAATTCATGTTCTATAAAAAGTTAGATATAACTACGTCTGAATAAATCAACTGTTTTGAAGATTGGTTTAAGGGTCTAAATGCACAATTTTGGAAAATACTTTTTCATCCACATTTTTCCATTTTTTTCGAAAAGGAAACTTTCTAATCGCTTGTTATTTTTATAAAGGAAAGCAAACTATTAATTGTTAAAATGTTGAGAACAATTACAATTGAAAGACTATTACAGTGAGCTATTTAAGAATAAATTGAATGATATTTTACAATTAGGCCTATTGTAATTTTGTATTGGCATGTTTTGTTTTACATTAAAATACTGCTATATTCATGAGGGAAAACAGCAGAGCTGTGGGCTTACTTTTATAATATTTATAGCCTAAAGGTTACTTAAATAGAACGTAAATATTGTTTTAAAATTAATTACATATAGGCTTATGACATATTATAGGTACAAATTGTAAGTTATTAGGATTTTACGAATAATTATTTAATGAGTTTTGATGTGTGGACTAAACTAGTATATATTCAGACTACACAGTGGCCTATCTTTATTAGGCCTAACTGTTACAATATAGCCTATGTAATATAAACCAAAATCTGCCTAATTTCATCAAGCTATTCCTTTTCCAAATCGAGAATAGCCTACACAATTACTACCATGATGAAGAAAACAAGTCTAAACTATTTATTTAGGTTCACTTCCCAAGCGATCAACAACCTTTGGTCTCTTTTCAGATAACATTAGTCATAACAACATAGGAGTTATAACGACTTGTCTAAATGACTCATGCTGAATTTGTTTTGATTAATTTTCAACTCAGTCCACTAAATTCAGACTATGAGTACCTGATTAAACTTAAATCTTAAATTAATTCCTCCATTGTGACACTGTTCTTATAAGCATAAACTGCTAATTCTTTTTATCATTTTCTGTTACGTTTGAATGTGTAGGCTAATTTGTGTATTGAAGTAAGGCCAACTTAAGTCTTTATAGGCCCTACTTTAGGTATTGCATATCTATTACTGATTTCAG
Source organism: Philaenus spumarius (assembly GCA_018207615.1). Classification (NCBI taxonomy): domain Eukaryota; kingdom Metazoa; phylum Arthropoda; class Insecta; order Hemiptera; family Aphrophoridae; genus Philaenus; species Philaenus spumarius. The sequence goes on from JAGFPH010000152.1 coordinate 816,270, forward strand.
TACTACTTTCTTGTAAAATTCAACACAAATTTAATCGGCCCACTCATAAAGTGGGTTAGATGATAGACTAGGCTATATTAGACCTACTTTACAAGATTTGACAAAATTAACCAAAACAATTTCGTTACAAGTTTTGTATGCAAACAAGTTTTGTAAAAACTACCAAACAACCAGAAAGAAATAGTTTGGCCAAATTATTTCTATAGGCCTATAACAGAAAATATATAGCCTATTGCAATAACAATTACAATAATCACTAACATGCATATTTTCAGGAGGAAATTAACCTAAATACTGTAGCTTCATTTACAGACTTGCCGTATTTAAGTTTACGAAATTTGAACTGAAGTAGCATAAATAAAAATACAGTAAAATATAGGCCTATTATGATTGAAATATGATCGAAAGCAAAACTATAACATGCATTATTAGCATTTTACAAATAATATTCTGGCATAATACAACTATTGCCCGTCTCAGGTTAAGTTGAGGCAAGAAGGATGGGTAATTAGGGTCGGTCTCAACCGTCATAAAACTGACCCTTATTAATGCCGCTGAGTGAACCTGTAGCAAACTATAGTATAAAATTGCAATTCTGTATGTCTTAAGTAAAAATTAAAAACGATATCATATTTCGTTTCATGATACTTTCCTGATAATTTTGATACCAAATTTGATTACATTTGGCCAACTTTGAGCTGTAGGCCTACTAGCATTGTAAACTTTCTTAGTTGAATTAACATTACTAATACGGTTTACAACGATAAAGCCACAAAAATGTACTAGAGAAGTTCATATTTAATAATGTAATAAATCATCATTATTTGAGAAAAAATTCGATAATGTATCGTTATTTATATCATAATACAAACAATGTGTGTTTGTCCCGTGTTAATCGGCCGACTTAAAGTGTTGTAACTGTTTTTTTTTTTCAATAGAAGAAATTACAAAATTAAATTTTTATTATTAATGATAAAGCGGTATTAATTATATTGCATTAATTAACGCAACATTATAAATAGTAATAGCATATTATAATTATCATATGTGATAGTTAAAACTTTTTCTCTGCGTTTCGGAGCTCATTTAAACGGCGAAGTTGGCTACCAATTTCAATGTTAAATAACCAAAACATACCGTCACCATTAAGCATATTTTGGTGTTGTTTTTGTCAAAAAATGAAAGCTGTATTTTAATCTTAAAGTAACATAGATTGTGGGTGTTGATTGCTAAGATTTTGTGCAATATCTCTTTTTGCAACTGAGTAAAAAATGAATAAAGTTTACTGTTTTTTACTATTTCTATCATACGTTTATGAAAACAATAAGACAGTTTTTGAAAATGTATTTAGCAATCAACATCCGCATTATGACAGTACTTCAAAATGAAACCAAATTTTTAAATTTATTCCACAAATTAACAGAAAAAATGACTTATTCTGTAGCTCTTATGGGAATCAGATTCAATATGGCAGACAGGGTAGCGCCCCCTTAATTTTTTACTCAGTCGCAAAAAGAGATATTGCAACAAACCTTAGCAATCAACACCCACAATCTATTTACTTTAAGAAAAAAAATACAGCTTTCGTTTTTTGACAAAAACAACACACAAATATGCTTAAGAGTGAAGGTATGTTTTGGTTATTTAACATTGAAATTGGTACCCAACTTCGCCGTTTTGAATGTAGAGAGCCGAGCCTTAAGTCGGCCGATTAACATGGTACAAACACACAATTGTTTGTATTATGGTAAATAACGATACAGTATCGACTTTTTTCTCAAATAATGATTATTTATTACATATTTAAATATGAACTTCTCTAGTACATTTTTGTGGCTTTATTGTTGTAAACCATATTAGTAATGTTAATTCAACTAAGAAAGTTTATAATGCTAGTACAGCTCAAAGTTGGCCAAATGTAATCAAATTTGGTATCAAAATTATCAGGAAAGTATCATGAAACGAAATAGGTATGATATCGTTTTTGCATTTTCACTTAAGACATACAGAATTGCAATTGTGTGTCCTTCAGGGTTCACTCAGGCGGCATTAATAAGGGTCAGTTTTATGACGGTTGAGACCGACCCTAATTACCCACCCTCCTTGCCTCAACTTAACCTGAGACGGGCTATAGTAGGCTAACTGTAGATAAAAATGCTCTACTATTAAATATGTAGGCCTAAATGTAATGCTTCAATTATAACACTTAGGTATAGCCTATACAATAAGTAAGTTAATGACTGATTGTGAATTAGTAATTAGGCCTACATATTAACCAAAATTAAATACTGTAAGAATGTACGTTTCAGCAAAGCAGATTCATTTTTATAGTGAAATTTATTTTTTTACGAATTAGAAATCAATTTGGAAAATTTTGAGCCGACATAATATAGGCCTACCATTAGAAATTTAGCATTTTAAAACATTTACCGTTTTCGTTTCAAATTAATCATTTTTTGTAGGCCTATAGGCTACTAGAATAATGATTCTAATCAATAAATTGGAAAACATTTGGTGTGCATATGACCACACAATAGAAGTGAAAACGTCTATGCGAATTTTACAGCGTGTAAAATGAATATTGATTAACTACTGGATTTTATTAACATTTTATTTCCTGGTTAATAAATAAATAAAATAATTGAGTTACAATCATTTTCAAATGTTTAGTTTGGTTTGCTTTTAAAGTGTATTTTTTTAATTTTTAAACTATAATTTATTTTCTTATTTAATAAGAAAATAGTCTGGGGACCATGATCAGGGCTCACTTACTACACCCAACAAAATTAAGGAGCTCCCGAAGTTTTTGTATATCGTCGTGAATCACCCTGTAGGTTAGGGATATAAAGTTTTTAATGACACCCGAAAACGTGTTATGGGGACCATGATCAGTGCTCACTTACTACACCCAACAAAATTAACATTGCATTGTCATCGGTCCTTGATAAGTGTGCAAAGTTTCAAATCAATCCGACGTTTTGAAGGGGGTGAAAATCACGTCGTGTTCTGGGGACCATGATCAGTGCTCACTTACTACACCCAAAAAATTAATATTGCATTGTCATCGGTCCTTGTTCTTCATATACTATACACAAGTATATATAGGCCTATATATATGTATAAGAGGGTATCATACATAATCAACACACCGGTCTAAGCGAAAATGTTGCGTTACGTGACGTGACGCGAAACGGCGATTTACCTCCCTACAAAAAAATACCCAACGTCGCTATAGAAGTTTTCACTTCAATAAATTGGAAACATTATAATAAAACTAAGTTTTTGGAATAAAAATGCAAATAGTAGAGATTTTAGTCTATATCAGTATTCTAATTTAAAAAAAAACTTTTACCACAAACTAAAGACTAGTTTATAGACTTCATTTTAATTCTATTTTCGATTAAGAGTTCTATAGGACTAAATGATATCCTATAAAATTCTTTATGTAAAGCCCTATAAAATATAAAATCTTATTTGACCTAAGCATATATTCCTACATAATTTTATACCAACTATCTTAAGCGTTGTTCAATAAACAACATTTTAAATTGATGGTAATATTTTGTATGATTCATTGTAACGATTTTGTTGTCTTAATTCTAGATTTATATTATTATTTAGGCATGTTCTCGTTTATTTTCTTAAAGGGTAAATCACAAAGTTAATGGGTGTCCTTCCTAATGTGAATATATCCTACGATGACAGGAAATTCATTTCCTTTTTCCTGGGAGTTATATAAAACTCAACTCACTAGGCCTACAAACAGCAGGAAATGAGTAGACCTACCAATAATATAAAAGATTTCCATTAGCCTATACATATAAAACGATTTAACAAATACCGGTAATTATTTTATTCCGTCAGACCAACATAGCCAAAATTAATCTGAAGTTTGCTGGTAAACAAAAGTAAACCAAACTTAAACTTAACACGTTTTCATGTTTACTTCTGATGTCCTATGCATGTTTGCAGTTATAGGCTATTCAAACCAAACATGACTTAATTCGCCTTCAATCTACAAACATTTTTCGACAGTATTGTTATGCCCTGATTTTGATAACAATAAATGTAGACTACCTGTATATGTCCGACATTTAAGCCTACCTTACATACGGTTTTTTTACGTCAGGTCAATATTATTTCACAACACTTTAAACCTTAAACCATAGCGAAATAAGAGAACATTTGATCAGTTATACTGTTCTTTTAATTAATTAAGAAATTATACAGTAAAACATTCGAAATTTCGTTAAAGCTTAAGAAAATATTGAATAGATCTAATACAGCGGCCATGTTGGAGGTGTCTACTGATCAATGTAGCCTACACGTAATTAAAACAACAAAAAAACTATTCGTTATTTGTATGCCTACTAGACTACAACTTACTTGGTTTACAAAAAAATTGCAACAAAATTTATATCAGATTGATTTTTTAAGCTATACTACCTATTAGGGATAAATTAGCGCACACATACGTTTTGTGTTTGGGAATTTTGAAGTATCACTGTAGGTCCGTTAGAGTCAACTTCAAAAGTCTTCATGCGACATATCGTTTAACGCCGTCTTTCATTCTAAACAGTAGTGCATTAGAAACACAAAAGTTTTTACAGTTTTTGTTATTATTTATTTTATTTTTTATATATATATATATATAACTTCTTAGTGGCTAAATGAATGTCTTTATTTCAGATGTGAGAATGTTTGAATTAGGTCTACATTTCTACAAATATTTTATTAGACTATAATAAAACGAACAATGCTTAACTTAAAATAGGCCCAACCATTGTTACATTACCAAGTATGATTAATTGATGGTGCTAATTTCTAATTTCGGTATAGAATTTAAAGTAAAAACAGTTGGTACTTGGTGAAACTCCATAATAGGGGTAGAAATAACCAATTGGTAAAATTTCACAATTTTCCAATTTTGAATTTAATAATTGTGAAATTTTACCAATTGGTTATTTCTACCCCAATTTCGGTATAGATTAAAAACCTAGTTACAGTAGGCCTACAACTGTAAATTATTTAGGCCCTAAATGTTTTATTTTTTTATTTTTTTACCGATATTTTATGAAAACAATACGGTAACTCTGTTCCATTTGTTTACACTGATTTCGATTTTACTGTAGTCCTACGTTATTTAAAAGATCTAAATAAACAAATCGTATGTCCTAATTAAAACGCCACTAAAATATGACATGTAAATGTATATCAAATCTGGTCTAAATGCATTTAATTTTAAGTTTATATCAACAATAAATGGTTCTAAATGTAATTGGAACCAAATGTTTATGGTTGTAGTTTAGTGTAGAGTATTTTGTTAACCTAAACTAATTTAAATTATTTCTTATAAATTAAAAAAATACTTGTACTACTGAAATTAAAATCTCCTTTATATATCTGACCTTATCATCTTTCTAGTATGATTCGTTAATTTGTCCGTCCTAGTCAAATTAAGTTAAAGGTATCCAGCTGAAATTCAACTTATACCGCAAATATCAAAATAATTAAAACTTAAAATATTTACTATAATATTTTTAGAGGACAAACTTTGGTATTCGAAAATGTTTTTCATAAGATCGTCGAGGGGGTATTATATTTTGAATTGGCTCTTTTTGAGAATAACAAAACAATTCAGTTTTTATTTTTTATATTCTGTTTTAAAAATATTGTTTAAATTAAATGTTTTGCTTAAAACATTCACATTTACTTCAGCTATGTACTCCAGCTAATATTTTTGAAAACCTTATCATATTAGTAAAAGGTGATCATATAGTAGGCCATAATCACAGCGGGACCAAACTTTTGTATGGTTTTCATTCTTACCGTGCTAATGGTTTGTTGGGGTGCCGTCAGCTTTACACTATTTGCCATCACTATGATTTATTCCCTCAATGGTTTTGTTTGTTAGTTCATTATTTTGAGTATACCTACGTTTTGAGCCGTTTGTATTAATATAATATTGGTACAACTTGCAGGAGAGCTGACGGTAAGTTTCTGTATATTTATATATCGTGAGCATAATGTTATGCAGATCCATCTATGTAATAAGAGGTACTGAAATTAAATCACTATATAAAGTTCGATCAATTAGCCTATATGTTATTGTTAGAAATCCGTGGCAGAAAAATATCTGCGAAATAATTAATTGTATTGATACCTTCCGCTTGTCTGGTTTAACCAGCGTACGATATCAAGGGCGACCAATCAGTAGATTTTATGTATGATTCGCTTTTTGTTACGTAGGCCTATAGGCCTATGTGTGGAATATCCAAGGAGTGACATAACCCACGCGCTGTAAGTAGGATATACCAAGCAAACAATTTAGTTCAGGCAGTTGGTGTCAAGTGTAGGATATCCATTATTATTCGTCCTCAAATTCCCAGATTACACAAATTGAAGACATTTCAAGTGTAACAAGTTTCCCAACATTTAAAAATCGTAGCATTACGTAGAAGTGGAAAAGGCTGTTAAATTTAAAGATGTTTGTGTCCAAATAATGTTCATATCTCCAATCGTTTCAATATGACTGCAAAAATCACTATTTTACTAATTTTTCTTAAAAAATGGTGGAGCAAAGAGAAAGTAAATAATCTTACAATAGTTGTTACATAATTGTTTTAATATAAAATTATATTAATTAAAAGATTATAGTGATGAAGGTTTAAAATAAAAAACATGAAATAGTAGCCTAACTAGCCTATATAGCATCTAGAGCAGTTGGCTATTTATTTTCAAAACTTTAAAATAAATAGGACTAGGTAATTTAAAATGGTTTTAGATTGACGCAAGTTTAATTGCAATTTAAGTAGCTTTTAATAGGTATAATATCTCATTCGACCTACATTGCCGTTTGAATTGTTTTATAGACATAGCCTGTTTAGTTTCCTAAAATTTCTGCATTTCCTAAAAGTTAAAAATGCTTTTAAATTGGACAGACTTACAGGGAATTGACACTATTTTGGTAAAATTTTGAGTTCTGGAAATACAACCGTAAAGTGATGGCATATATAAAAAAAATTGGTTTGTACTTTAAGAGGGTCGCGATCTTGAATTGGGACCAATCAAGTCAACACTTTTTTCAAGGTAATGAAAGAGACTACTGTACTTAGAAACTCAGCCTATGCTTACGATTTAAATTTCTTCAAAGCAAACCACAACCTCCAATATATGTTTTTTTATTTTTCTTAAATATTTTAGGTGCGAAATAGTTGAAACCATGTGTCTAAACAGTCCGATTTTATAGTTGCAGTCGATCAAGTTTCTTTTAAACCCTGTTCGATAGGCTAGCTTATCCAATAGGCTACAAGGTATTTTATAGGCATTTTCAAACCTAAATAGCCACTTAGGACTTAACACTTGTTTTGTTGTAATAATATGCGTTTAACACTAACTGAAGTGATGATATCTTGAAACTACAATCAAAATGTAAATTCTGTCAGATTAACCTATTTCAATAAATGTAGGCTATTATTGATTATTTCTGTAGTTTCAATTTCCTTTTCATTAGTCCAACCCACACAAAAATGGTGGTGACTTTAAAATTAAACAATTTGACCGATTCCGAATTAAATTTGAAGGTCGCTGTTATAATTTGTATTAAATACTTTCACAGAAGTGACTGAAGAATAAATATCAGGTCTCAGAGAATATTTGGGCGATACATCGTGGTAATTATTGTTGATGTTGCAGAACATCTATGGGACCAATCAGATGTCTCTGGTGTCTTGATGGCTCGAAAATTTTAAGTCCGGTTGGAGCTGGTGCCCCTGGATGAGGAAGCAATGATCACCTTGGTGACATCACACCTGAAATTTAGACAGAAGCATATGAACACAAAGAGGAAAAAATGTCTGTAATCTAGAAGGTTTTTCCACGTAATGGAAGAATAAATTTAATCACAGATTTTCTCAGGTAATAAATCGCAGAAACTTGTTTTATAGAAACAAACAATTTGTTTTGAAGAAAACTAATATAAATAAATTTAGAATAACTTAATGAAAACTTGTAGATGTTTACAATCTATGAACCAAATATCTTGAACGACAAACAAACGTGTACTTGTATGTAACGTATAGCTGGATCAACTTTGAGCAGGTTGACTCAGCTGACTGTAGGCTATTGCATTAGTAAGACGCTCGAGCACGCCTTATGTTTTTACTGATTTTGCTCTTATTTTCTATTTTCACCATATGCATAAAACAGTTAACTTTGCAGAAAAATCCAATGTGGCATATAACCAGTAGTTAACAAAGGTCGTCCCGATGTTTTTCTGTAATCAAGTACTTAATACAACTGAAAATTAAGTTCGGTTTTGTCTTATTTATAAACAAATATAGGCCCTATAATACATAAGCAAATGTATCATACTGGTCATTTGTGAATTATAATCCCTATAGACGTTTATAACCAATTTCCTGCCAACCAACTAGCCTACAACAGTTTATCTTCGAAATTCTATGAAAGGTTTGTAAAACAGTAGATACAAAGATTTGTGGAACAGTTTCGTCCTGTATTTATTGCACCCATTAAAGATTTTGGAAGACATCAGAAATTTGTAAACAATTTTTGTAGCCTATATCTAAACAACTATTTCTATTTAAACTTCCATCTACTATTTATTGCAGAGTGACACACCATCTAGGGCCTATATAGGCCTACAAGTTATTCTAATCAACAATTTTACAGGCTAGTATGTACCACCTATTAATTGTATTTAAAGGTTAAATTTTCACATTGTTAATAGACCTAGTTAATAACATTTTGCATTCTATGAGTAGAGCCAACACTCGGAAACAATGCTTACACCAAATAACTTACCTGGCTCCAAATAGCAGTGTTTTTTTTTTTTTTTTTTTTTTTTTTTTGTTTTTTTTTATCACTTTGTTACCGGTACACTAAAACATTCATTGTAAGACAACAATGCAGATAAATAATATATTATGATTTCATAGACATTCTGTGAATCTTTGTAATGCCAACATGTCTTGAGCTTACTTTTACCGATTTTCTTTTCTATGGTTTAACCACAAATAATCACAAGCATAACATTCGAAATAAAAACCAATATAATAACTTTCAATTTAAGTCGCAATGCTGAGCAACAACAATTTTGCAAATTGTTAGCTTATTTTGGTAAACTACACATTTATGCTTAATCCGATTTTTGTTAGTTTGTGGTATTAAAACACTGGTTATCATCAGCTGAAAATCAACATTTTAGTATTTCAACTATATCATCCGCTTACGCTAACCTCTCGGCTACAAGGCTATCGAAAAAAACATTGAAACACTTTTAGCAGAAACAACAAAACAAGGAAGTGTAGTGACCATTTTATACATTTCGTTATAAGGAAGTATTTCTGATTAAATTCCTCTCTGGCAGGAATGACTGGCAAGATGTATAGAAATGACTTGCAAAATTCTCTGCAGGAAGAAATGAAGGGGAGAGAGTCTTCGGAAATAATTAGGCTTTACTCACGATGGCAGCTTACCTCTTTAGTTATATCTGCTTTGAGTATTAATCCCACCCACAACAAAGTTGGAGACAATTTTCTAATATTTTGCGTTTAAATGGAAACTCTATTATGCAAATCATTATGCAGAAGGCCTAGTGTAGGATGTGGCCTTTTGAAAAATAAATTATATTTTTTTACAGTAATACGTTATACAGTTTTACATAAATTAATTAAACAAGAGATAATAAAAATAATGTATTAAATTCAAATTACTATATATAAGCTTACTCTTATAAATTTAAATTAATTAATTTGTTAGGCATATGATGCAATATTATTACAATATATGATTCAATTATTCCTTTAATTCTGCAATAAAAGAAGAAGGAAAACTCGCTTTTCGATTTTTAGCCTCAGCAAACTACTTGAAATACAAACAGTTTTGGAATAAGTTTTTAGCGACATTTTCGGGTTTTAATTATTCAGCTTAAGCAAACTTAGGCAACTTTATTTGAAAATTGTTTATGGGTAATGAGGTTTTAGCAACTTATTGTTTTTCGTTTTTTTTCAGCCTCAGTAAACTACTTTAAAAACAAACAGTTTTGGGAATATGTTTTTAGCGACATTTTCGGGTTTTAATTATTCAGCTTCAGCAAACTTAGGCTGAATAATGTTCACTTCATTTAAAAATTGCTTATGGAAAAGAGGTTTTAGCAAAATTATTGTTTTTCATTTATTTTTTCAGCTTCAGTAAACAATTTTATGTGGAAACAGATTATGGGAATGCTCTCTTTGCAATAGTTTCGTTTTTTCATTTTTTACCTTTAGCGAACAACTTTTTGTGGAAACAGGGATTGGGCGTTTTAGCAACATTTGTGTTTTTCAATATTCCAGCTTAAGTAAATTACTTTCATTTGAAACAGATTAAGAATAATGTGCAATTTTACATTTTTTGATTTTTAAGCCTCAGTATAAATTTATTTGAAAACAGACTGTGTAGAGCAGAATCTAACAACATTTTCTTTTGTCAATATTTCCGCCAAAGTAAACTACTTATTTATTTATAAAAATATTATGGGAATGGGCCTTTAGAAATATTTTCGATTTCTCAGTTTCAGCAAGCTACTTAATTGGAATCAGATTATAGGCATGGGCTTTTAGCAATTTTTTTCAGTTTCAGCAACCTACTTTATTTATAACCAGATTAGGCTATGGGAATAGGCATTTATTAGCAATAGCCTATTTTTATTTTATTTCTCTGCTTCATCAAAATACTTTATTAAAAACAGATTTAGGAATAAATTTTAGCAATATTTTCGTTTTGCTATTTTTCAGCTTCAGACAACTTTTTTTTTCGAAACATATTATATGAATGAGATTTTAGAAATATTTTTGTCTTTTTATTTGGAAACACATAGGCCTAATGGGAAATGTGTTTAATTTTTTTAATTTTTCAGCTTAATAAACTACTCTATTTGAGACCAGATTGTGAGGAATATGCTTGTAGAAACATTTTATTTTTCGATTTTTGACTTCAGTAAACTACATTATTTGGAAACAATGTATGGTAGTCGGAGAGCTGAAGACGAATTTAGGGAATGTATTTTGTGCAAGTTAAAATAACAACAAAATTTTATTTTATTAATTAATGTGTCTAGAACTCTGAGTCAGACAGAGGGATAACAAAGTATAACCTGACACCCCTCCCCGAATTATTTAATAGTTAGCCTATTATACCTCAAAAATATAGCCTACTTTAATCTTTATGAAATTTGTATAGCATGTTTATTAAATAATATTAAAAATACCTGCAAATTGTCAGATGAATTAAACGGTTATTAACAATTCCCTGACGCGAATACAGATTTTAAATGAATGCCACAAAAAAATCTTAATATGCGTATCCATAAGTGCGAGAGAGATAGTTTATCGAGACCTGCTGCAGCTGACGAGGCCCTAGCTCCTCGGGCTGTGATTGGTTGCTATAGTCTGTCTTCATCAAAAATACTCACTTTATCACTAGTGCCTTTTTTACAAATTACACAACTAAAACGTTTTTTATCCATTGTGATTTGTCAGCACATAACCTTAAAATTAGTAATTAATTATTATCACTAATAAACTCTAAACTATTTAAACTAAGTTCACGGATATTTGGTCTAAATATGGTTATTTAACTGAAACAAAACAACAACTTAATTAAAAACCTTTAAACAAATTGAAAATAAATTAGAAATAATTTTCCACGATGCTGCCGTTTGTTATGAAAAATTTAATTACTCCAAAATACTCTGTTACATAGACAGAGTCCAAGCTGTGCGGTAAACTCGAGTACATGCTCTCTCAGCAACCAGAGACTTAAAAAATAAACTATTTGTTTCGCACTTATGCCTACGCATAAGACTTTTGTTGTCATTTAAAATCTTTATTCGCGTTAGGGAATTATTAAACAGTTTAATTCGTCTGGCGATTTACACGTAGGCTATTTTTAATAATTATTTAGTAAACATGCTATACAAATTTCAGAATGCCTAAAGTATATTTTTGAGGTATAATTATTAAATATATTCGGAGCGGGGAGGGTCAGATTAAACTTTAAACCCCAAAAAATAGTCTGGGATTTTTATTTCTGGGTTAAATATATGCTAATATTAAAGATTAAATAAATTTCAAGTTGCCTAAAAGATACAATTTTTTAAATACAAGTTTTAAATACAATTTTTTTGCAAGTGTCATAGGCTGCGCAGTAGTTAAATAACCGCAAACCCTCTGCCTGACTCAGGATTCTAGATTCACCAATTAATAAAATATTATTTTTTTGTCCTAAATTCGTCGTCAGCTCTTGGACTATGGTTAGTGGGCTTTTAGCAACAAATTCGTTTTCCAATTTTCAGCTTCAGTAAACTACCGTACTTTATTTGAAAATTGTTTATGTTGAATGGGGAGACCGAATTATATAATAAAATGGGGAATGAAACATGTAAGCTATAATAGACCGCTTTGCAAATTTTCTGACGAATAGGCCTATAGGCTATTCTTCCCTCTTTGGTGAAAAATAGGAAGTAGGCCTATCGCAACCAATTAGAGCACGAATACTAAATTGTACTGCTTTTCTTGCTGTTCTTGAAATTTTTAAATCTTTGATTAGTAAACCTTGTGCATAACTTTACTTTTCCCAAGATTTTAGAGTAAGCTGTCAGGATGGTCATTTAAACGAATGCATAGGCCTATTAACAACTATAAATAGCTATACAATTCATTTCTCAAGATAAAAATAGTTATAGCGGATGCTCTAGTTTAGCCTATTTGCAAATATCGAATTCGAACTTGGTGTAGAAATTATTAACAAGCATATTTTGAACTTACAGTATATACCAAGTCTCAAGTTGGTATCTTAAAAATTGGCCTTAATCGCTCACTTATACCGAACGCTCCAACGCATTCAATCTATTCAAGTTTCGTCAATTTTCAGAATATCAACATGAAATCTTCTTTACAAGTTAAACACTTCAACATAAATATGCTCAGTAAGTATGAAATATTTTTTGCATTTAGGCCTACTTTTTGAACACGAAGTGCTTGAAGAAAGTCTGCTGTAGGCCTATGGCCTACCTCGTTTTGATTGAACAAGTATGGATTTAACGTCTTAATTTTCAAATGTTTTAAACATATATATCAACTTGAAAGTCGGTACACAATTGTTTTTTGCTAAGGGCCTACCTGTTGAAAAATTAACTAATCTGCAGCTCAGCGCAAGCGTTTTGACGGAGAAATACATAGCGTCCCTGTTTCAAACACAATCTTCAAACTCTATAGGCTATATAAGTAAAAACACGCTTATTAACTTCCATACCAAATTTTAAATCGGAATTTTTTAAATCTTGGAAGTATATTTTCTTACCGCGGACTTATTGTTTTCACATAAAACAGCGAAATGTTATAGTTTTGTTATGACGATTCGTTTAAAGCGCATTGTCGTTTAAATTAATACATTTAATAATTATTAATCAATTGTTTATAGAGTTTTCCCATCAAATTTAAAGTTTTTTTAAAGAAATTTTATATTATACAATTTTAATTCTTTATACTAGGCTAGAGTAAATTTAAGATATTTCACTGAGTTTCTGTTAAATAAATATTTTATAAGATACAACGAGTACAACGAGTTGTGAACATATAGGCCTAACTGATATATTTGTTGTTAATAGTAGAGTAAGTAAAAAAAGATAAATTAACAAGTTATAGAGTTACCTGAAAAGTAATAAACGGTACCAGGAACTAGCACATACTTTCTCACAAACATATTAAAATTATTAAACAGATTCACTGTGACTTCATAATATTGTAGGAGGGGTAGGAGAGGTGATATTAAAGTAGGAGTTAACTAATAAGTATTATTATTAGCTAGAGAGAAAACTATTCCATCGATTTGGAACAAATTTGCACCAAACACGGCAATTATAAAAGGCCTGTATAGATGCACCAAAAAAGGTTTTGAAAAACAACCCCCTTATCGGCCAAACCCCCTCCCCCCAAATTAGTTATTATTATTAGCTAAACGAGAATTTTTAGAAAGATGCGGCTTTTTGCGTATGGTAGGGTACATTAAAGGCTACGAAAAAGCCAAATTTTATCAAAATCGTTAGAGCCGTTTTTTTATAAAAAAATAATAACAAATGGTTTTTTTTGGGGGGGGGGGGGGTTTGGCCAAAAAGGAGGTTGTTTTTCAAAAACTTTCAAAACCTTTTTCGTGCATCTATCGCCTACAGGCCTAATTGACTTGTCTGGTGCAAATTTGTTCGAAATCGAACGAATAGTTTTCTCTCTAGCTTTGTATAGGCTACATACAGACAGAAATTTTGTAAAAACCACTTTTTTTTTTTGACTCAGGGAGTCAAAACGGATATTTCCACAAAAATCTCAACATCGATTTTTTTGCTATCACTATACCTTCTCTATACTATAGTATAGTGAGAAAGTAAAAATGTACTGCTGCCGATCGGACGCTGTCTTCAGTAACTTCGTTGTGTGTTTTTATTTTCTTTAAAACTTTTGATGGTTTTCCCTACTTTTTATTTTTAACGTTTGCCACACCGGAAAAAAAACTTGCATAAAACAATATATAATAATATCGTGTATAACTCGAACGGTTTAGGCTACGCGAGTGCTTTGGCGTGTCTTCTTTTTTAAACAACATTTTGTTCTAAAAATACTTTGTTGTTACTGGTTTTTGACAGAGTTTATTTATAAAAAATGTTTCGGGCTTCGAGCCAAAACGTTAAGAAAATGCTCGTTACAATAGCCATTTTTGTTTATAAAGCGGGTTTTATCGTTTAAAACGTTAACGTGGAAAAGCACAAACATTTCTTGTTTTACTTTCATATAGAAATTGTTTGTAATTAATTTGTTGCCTACGGTTTGTTCCTATTGATATTCAACCCGTCAAAGTGATGGACGGTTTTTACTGTTACTCTGTGTTTGATAGTTTTGACATTATAGTTTGTAATTTCCATTCGATAGGAAATTAAACGGACTACAAAAATTAACTTTTGGTGTTTTTTTTTTTTATAAACATTGGCAGTGTTTTAGTTAGGCCTATATAACTTTAAACTTAAATGGCCGGTATTTTTAAACAAATTATTGGACAATTTTATTATTTTTGCCAAAATAGGTATTTCCTATATCGTTGAGTAAATTGGAGAATTAATTTAAACTCAATCAGATAAGCAGTTGAGCAGTCAAGCAGACAAAATTGTGGATTGCTATTAAAAGAAGCATTTCCAGACCTATGTGTACATGAACTTTTTCAGTATTTTTCACCAGTGGAACAACCCTTCAAAGTTTCTCCGTTTCTTAGTGGGATACCCTGTACACATATAATTTTACACTCTTTATTCACCAATAATTAACAACCATTAATCATTATTTATGTATTTAATAATTAATTTAATCAATCTACAAAAGAAAGTGACTGTGCTTTTCACTATATAATTTACATTGCTGAATGTTTAATTCATCTAAAATATTTCGAAAGTAGGCCTACCGAACATCCATCTCTTATTAGCGCCTACGTCAAATCAGCTGAATGAAGGTTGGTGAACAGCTGTTCTCTACTTTCTCAATCAAAACAATTTATCTTTCTGTATTATAGTATCGTGTCCTTGATACTAGAGATGTTCAAAAACAAACTAGGCCAATATTGCTTACATTAGGTTTATGCTCGACAGATAATTTATGTAGGCCTATGTTAAGTTATTATAATTTGATAAATATTGTTATTTTATAGTTAAATTTTGAAATTTTTAACCTCCACAATGATTTCCTAATAATAGGCCTACCAACAACACGTTTATTTACAACAAAACTTGTCAAAATTGCAATTTAAATATTGGCCTAATATTATGTATTTGAAATACTACAGCCTAATTAAAGTGATAGAAAGTAGGCAACCACTTATACGATTAAGTTTATTAAGACATCTCGACACCTCACATATTGGATTAAAAAAAAATAGCCTGAAGTTCTAACTTACTGTCTCCAGCACAAATTCAATAGTATAGGCTACAAAGTGCTTAGGGTTTCAGCACTACTCTATTTCATAATAAACGGTACCAGAAACTGGCACATACTTTCTCACAAACATATTTAAATTACAAAAACCGATTCACTGTGACTCCATAATTGTATTAAAGTAGGAGAGGGGATTCATTAAAGTAGGAGAGTAACTTATAAGTTCAATATTATTATTATTAGCTAGATAGAAAACTATTCGATCGATTTCGAACAAATTTGCACCAAACATGTCAATTAGGCCTGCAGAGATGCACGAAAAGAGGTATTGAAAATTTTTGAAAAACAACCCCTTTTGACCAAACCCCCCTCCCCAATTATCAGTTATTATTATTATTAGATAAACGAGAATTTTTAGAAAGATGCTGTTTTTTCATATGGTAGGGTTCATTAAGGACTACAAATAAGCCAAATTTTATCAAAATCGTTAGAGCCGTTTTTTTATAAAAAAATAATAACTGATTTTTTGGGTTTTTGGCCAAAAAGGGGGTTGTTTTTCCAATAGTTCAAAAACTTTTTTCGTGCATCTATACGGCCTAATTGACATGTTTGGTGCAAATTTGTTCGAAATCGATCGAATAGTTTTCGCTTTAGCTTTGTATACATACAGACATTTTGCAAAAACAACTTGTTTGGACTCAGGGGGTCCTAAAACGGATATTTCCACAAAAGTCTCAACATCGATTTTGTTTGAGGTCACTATACTTTATACTATAGTGTCCTAAAGTAAATTTTTGTCCAACATTCCAGGGTTGAAAACAACAACATAATTACAATGACTTACAACAACAATATTTAGTTTACGCAAACAACAACAAACAATATATCTATCAAAACAAAAATACCTTTGACTAAGCAATAACAAGACAACAATACAGTATAATATGACTCATCAACAACAAGTAATAGTGTACCCCAGAAAAACATACGGCACAGTATTGAAAATATAGCCAAGTCCTTTGACCTACAGAATAAGGTATACATCTAAGGCGCCCTTGTATTCATAGTCTACAATCTACATAAATCAAAGCCTGAACTGATTCAACTATGGACATAATTTTAAACGTTTATCCTTGACAAAGATTTTCTTGTTTTCAACATGGCAAGTTTTTTTCAAGAAAGATTCAAAAGAAGAACAAATTCTGCAATAACATTGAAGAGAGTTTAAAAATGAGTCAATGTGGCCAAAGATATAAGAAGAATTTGTATATTTCATTACTAGTACCGAAAGTGACATTTTCCGGTGCGCGATCGCATGGAAATTCAATCAAGCACCGGATAAGCAATTTCGATACGAATTATGAACGCAACTTTTCATCAAGATGAAAAAAACACAGAATTGGTCTGAGCGAAATAAATGTAGAACTGTACCTTTCTGATAATTTAAAATTGAATTAACAATTTTACCTTTATTATAAACAAAACTAGGGGCTCTGCCCCTGGACGCTCCGCGTCCCAACCCCGGCTCGGCCTTCGGCCTCAGATGGCTGCTTCGCTTCGCTCACAGGTGGAAAATTCGATAAAGAATCTCGTTAATCTTTGGCTCGTTTGTACATAGGTGACCGAACATAAATCAGCTGTTTTATTTGGCAGCTGACTCTAACTCATTAAACATTATCTCCATAAGATTAACATGGGAAATTTGAAGGATTGTATACCGGAGCTCCTTCTCGGGTGAATAGCGGCTGAACGGATGATAATATATAAGACTTGACATATCTGTGAATGATTATGTTCAGTTTTTGATCCAAATTAGCTGTTTTATATATAATAGGTTTGTAACAACCAATGTTTGAATTAAATTAAAATATAGTTAGCTTTTTTCGTTGATTTTTGTTTGTTTGTTTTTAGTTTGTCAATGTAACCTCTTCAAATTTTCTAAGTAATGTTGCTATGGTAATGAAAGTAAACAAACATGATGTGTTGCTAAGTTTTTTATACGAACAGCTGTTTTTGTGCCCCTGACAAAATCAATAGAAATCTTTCTTCCAGAAGATTAACATTGAAACTTTGAGGGCCACTGGGGCGTAGCCCTAATGTCCTAGGACTTCGGTAAATGGCCTAAAACCTTCCCAGGGCTAACCTGTGTTACTATGCAAAATTTCAAAGCAATCGGATGGACGGTATACGAACGCAAAGTGGACAAAGAACCAAAAAAAACCCCATAAGGAATACACAGCAGAAATTTGCATTTGATTATAACGTTTGTAAGGCGAAAGATACATGATTTGTAATGCTTGATGACATATCTGTGAATGATTACCTGCAATTTAAAAAAAAAAATCTGGAAATTGGTTGACCGTGCAGGCCAACCCTAGAACTTCCCGCTTAGTTTGAATTTTAAACGCTTAAAAATGAGTTTATTTGTTAAAATACCAAAAAAAGAAAATTTGTGAATTTTTAAACAACGATAACTTTTGAATGCGTCGTTCGATTTTCATTTTTAAAAAAGCATTCTACGCAGTATTTAAAGCACAAAAAGAAAATGTACAGGTTTATATTCATTGGTTGATAAATCTGGAAGATATGTTAAAAAAATACCAAAAAATACCAAAAAACAAAAATTTGTGAATTTTTAAACAACGATAACTTTTGAATGCGTCGTCTGATTTTCATTTTCAAAAAAGCATTCTACGCAGTTTTTAAAGCACAAAAAGAAAATGTACAGGTTTATATTGATTGGTTGAGAAATCTGGAAGATATGTTAAAAAAATACCAAAACATACAAAAAAACGAAAATTTGTGAATTTTTAAACAACGATAACTTTTGAATGCGTCGTTCGATTTTCATTTTTAAAAAAGCATTCTACGCAGTTTTTAAAGCACAAAAAGAAAATGTACAGGTTTATATTGATTGGTTGAGAAATCTGGAAGATATGTTAAAAAAATACCAAAAAATACCAAAAAACGAAAATTTGTGAATTTTTAAACAACGATAACTTTTGAATGCGTCGTCCGATTTTCATTTTCAAAAAAGCAGTCGACGCAGTTTTTTAAGCACAAAAAATGTATACATGGTTTTATTAAGATTTTTTCGCACGCTTTAAAGTTATTTTAAAAAAACATAAAAATTTCAAAAAAAAATTAGGTTATTTTTTTTAATTTCTTCGGATTGGCTCGATGGATTAACTCTCAAATCTAATCAGATCTAAGTTTTGATACACCCTTTCGAATGACATGTCGTAGAATTCAATCGGTTGATTCGTTTTTGAGAAACTGTACGACAAAAATTTATTTACACACATACATCCACACACACACACACACACACACACACACACACACACACACACGGTCGGACACCTCGGCGGGAATAGTCAGAATGGCTTCCTGGGACCTCAAAACGTGGAGATTTAATGAAAACTCGACTTTCGAAAATCGGACCGAAATCAATAACTTCCCTTTATTGGTAGCGGGAAGTTAAAAAAAGGAAATCGGCCGGATAGAATGGCCGTACTGACTGCCACAAGTTTTCATAAATTCTTTTAATATAGCCTATAGATTATCTTAACAAAAATAAATAGGCTAAGGAGTTAAACAATATAAAACAACAACAATTTAAAAGTTTAGATTTATGTTTATGGTACAATTTTTATTATTGATAACATTGATTCCTTCGTTTAGTTATTTTTTTTTATTTTTATTTTTTGTTGAAGTTCCAGTACCTAATTTTGCCATGTTTATAGTGGTCATGTAAGTCATGTTTGTATTTTCCTTTTTTTTAACTTTTCTTGGTGTAGGCCTATATACTGAAATCATCATCTGAGTTTACAAAAATAACATCGCTATTAAAAAAAGGTCCAGTTTCCGATTTTTAACTGTTTTGTTCTCAGCATCTAAAATTTTGCTATTTTATTTTTATTTATAAAATTCTATTGTGAACCCTTTAAGACCAGCTGATTTCAAACGCACAAATGCATTGGAAATACTGTAACGATAGATACATTGCGGCCAAGTGAGGTCTTGATTCTTATTGGCTGGCAGCCATGTTTAACCTAAATTCCGATCTGTTCTATTTGTTATATTTTTTGCACAAAATAACAGAATACACTTTTGAAGAAGAAACACAATTTTTATTATTTAATTTCAATATATATATCATACTGAACAATTAAATCTCATTTTTTCCCTTTATAAAAAAAAAAACAAAGAGATAATTTCTCTTATAAAATTACAAAAAGATGCAACACTATTCTTTACATTATAGGCTACTTATAAGCAGATTACATTGTATTTAGGTTAAACATGGCGGCCGTTTCCGTATGGCCGCACTGTAGTCACTTTTATTGGAAAGAAACCTTAGTGCTCCTGGTGGGCAAACACGAAACTAAATTAGAAAGGAAAATCAGCTGATTTTTCCCCCTTGCTCTAATTTTGTTTTATTTTTTAATATTATTATATAACAAATATTTAATGGATTTTCTGTAAGTTCTATGTGAACATGCTCTAAATTTCAGATTGGGAAACGATCACTTTCGTTGTTCTCAACTGTTAACTTTATATAATAAATACTTTTGATGCAGAGTGATGAAACAAACTTTGGATAGCCTATATTTGACCTTCTTTTGAACTACTGCACTCTTGAGCGGTTTATTATTAATATTTCAAATTTCTTATGTAAGATCAATGGTGGCCCACAATCTATGTTCTAAATTGCATCCGATAAAATCAAGTGTACGTCCGTGAGTAACAATATAATAAAACAGCTGATTTCACACATCATACTTAAACAAAATTAAAATAGAGTTATGCATGGGTGCCCATACCTAAGGGCAGAGGGGGTAGCGGCCCCTCCCTCTAGCTCCCTGTTAAAGCACGAGCTGCTGGGTCGCTGGGTCGCTGGGTCACTACTTGGTGCGGCCTCTATGCGTGTTATAATAGCTTTGTGTCTTCATTGAAGGTGTAAAGGTACAGACTCAATGCTTGTGAGTTAACAGCCAAATTGGCTTCCCAAATTTTAAAAGTTTTCTGGGGGGAGGTCAAAAATTTCGCTTAACTCCTTTTACCGAAGGAGGGGAGGGTACTCCTTAATCCCCATACCCCTGTCTAGCCCCCTTCTAGAAAATATGATATGAGCGCCCTTGGGATTATGTTTAAAACTTTAATCAATAATATATGGGTAAAGTCGTGTGAAGCTTATATTGTTAATATGAGTTATAGAACTAATGTAGGCAAAACCCTATAATACGTTATAAGATTTGATTATAGGTTATAAAATGAATATAAACAGATCTACAACCTTTTATCATCAATATATTAATTTATACAAATTTAAAGAAGAGTTACCCATTCGTTTAACTTCCCAAACATTCGTACACCTCCGTATTACACAAAAACATATTCAATTATTTTATTAATAAACTTTGAGCTTGACGAGGCAGAAGGAATTATTTAAAAATAATAATAACAATACACTAATTCTGACACCCATACGTTTAGTGATCAAACGCGTTTCAACGACAAAGTCAAAGTCTGACTGAGGATGACGACTTTGTCGCTGAAACGCGTTTGATCATTAAACTTATGGGTGTGAGAAATAGTGCATTGATTATTATTTTTAAATATCCAATTATTATTTACATCATTATAATATTAATAACTTCTAAATCCTATGGTATAGGCTATCAATTATATGAAATTAAAAGATAGTGTTTGTATCTTCATTTTGATATATAATAATTTATATAAAAACTGAATTTTAACAAATAGGCTTACAGTTTTATAAAATTATAGTCTAAATTTTACATTTGACTATTTAATAACATTTAAAACATTAAAATTTTTATTTATGTCAATATGGAAAAACAATCAATTAAAAATTATATGTTTATATTTTTTATTAATAATATATTATGTAAATAACACATTTTAATAAATAGGCTTACAGTTAATAATCCTTATACCGAGTTAAAAATCCCACTCAGCATAGTTAGGTAGGCCTAGTATGTTGTATTTAAATAGTATTTTTTTAAATGATGTAGGCTATTTCTGATGTGTATCTAATTAATCTACCTGTGATGTTTCAAGGGCACTTAGGCCTACTATATATGACTATAATAATAAACGGTACCAGGAACTGGCACATACTTTCTCACAAACATATTTAAATTATCAAACAGATTCACTGTGACTTCATAATTGTAGGTGGGGTAGGAAAGGTGATTTAAAGTAGGAGATTAACTAATATTATTATTATTATTATCTAGAAAGAAAACTATTCGATCAATGTCGAACAAATTTGTACCAAACACGTCAGTTAGGCCTGTACAGATGCATGAAAAAAGGTTTTGAAACATTTTGAAAAACAACCCCCTTTATGGCCAAAAAACCCCCAAAAATCAGTTATTATTATTAGCTAAACGAGAATTTTTAGAAAGATGCGGTTTTTTGCATATGGTAGGGTAGATTAAAGGCTACAAATAAGCCAAATTTTATCAAAATCGTTAAAGTGTTTTTTTTTATAAAAAAATTATAACTGATTTTTTAGGGTTTTTTTTTGCCAAAAAGGGGGTTGGTTTTAAAAACTTTTCAAAACCGTTTTTCGTGCATCTATACAAGCCTACTTGACATGTCTGGTGCAAATTTGTTTGGAATCGATCGAATAGTTTTCGCTTTAGCTTTGTGTACATACATTTTGTAAAAAAACACTTTTTTGGACTCAAGGGGTCCCAAAACGGATATTTCCACAAAAATCTCTTTAAAAGGAAAGTGATGTTATAAGAAGGTAAAAAAATCACAAATAGATTTGTGCTGGCCCTGTCTGGATAAATTGGGGGCCCCTGGGATTTATCACCTCGTAGGCCCACTTACCGAAGGGTATTGGAGCGAAATAAATTATTTATAAGAATGCTTTTAAGTGTGATTTGCACATTGCAGGAGTACTTTTTGAAACATTTTTAGAAGTTTTAAAATTGAAAAAATCCTTTTTCTTCTTCCTTAGTTGAACTATTGGTTTGTTTAATGTAGGTTGTATCTTGATGCACTTTATTTTCAAAATCAAAAATTGGCTCGACTCGTGAGCGATCACAAATGTATTATTACCCA
>JAGFPH010000152.1:839354-861564 GCA_018207615.1 Philaenus spumarius
TTAGTCCATGAGAATCAATGAAACCTGCGTACAAATAAATTATGCAAGATATGTCAACTGTCCAGGAATGATAAACCAATCAGAACAATCAATTCTATAGATAAATAATAGTTTCATTTATCTGTGGCCTAATCCATGTTTAAAAAATTTTTTTATTGTGTTTCGTAATGTGTTATTGTGAATTTTGTTTTGTGAGATGACTTCTAATGTGTTTGACAACCTGATTTATTTTATTTTTATTTTCTGTGTGGTCTGAAGATGGGTACTTATATTACCTGAAACCGTGGTAATCACCAAGTGATTTTAGGATTGGAAACAAACAAAAAAGCAGGTATTGTACCTAGTCAATTAATTGATAAAATTATCCAATCCGTGGGCTAACAAGTTGAAATACTATTTCATGCATATACAATCAAAATACAAATTCATTAGAGCATAAATAAGTGTGCCGGGACTGCTTTAATAGTAGAATTAGCTGCAAAGATGGTTTTGCTAAACAGTGTGGTCAAAAGTAATTTGAAATCAGTTACGATTCAACTTGATTTATATTTCAAAGCTTACAAAGCTGTAGTTTCATTCTGTTAATATCAAGATTGTACTGTCAATTTATAATATTTAATCATTATAGTTAATTGATTGATTTATTGTGAATTAATAATAATTTAAAAGGATTAACAGAGTGTCAGGATTTTGATTAGAGATTTAGTATGTACTGGTGACCACAATAAGATCCATCTAAGTAAAATTGATTTCATTAATTAAATGTTAGCACATCTCTCTTTAGTTGAATGTAAAATTTGATTGTGTTAATTTATGAGAAGATTTTATGAAAATTTTAAATAAAAAGATTGAATAAAGTGTGGATGTACCACACATGTGAATGTATTTGAAATTGTGAAGACTAATTGTAACAACTGATTTTGAGGTATTTTCAGAATATATTTAACCATATTATTAAATCTTCTCTGTATTTATTTCAATCAAGTTTTATTCGGAGTCATCCCGTATGCCAAGTTAAATTTTTATTCGAAAGTCGAATCTGGTAGAAGCCCCCAAAATTCTAAACTTTCATAGAATAAATAAATTTCAAAACTAACCTAAAAAAATAACCTTACATGATGAAGACAACCTTAAAACCATCTTACATAGTGTCAAACATCTTACATATGAATGCAAATATTCATAACAGTATCTTTCCTCGAATTTTGAAGATAATCTTTTGTAATTTGCAGGTAATCGTTCATGAACATCTAAATTATAATTCGTAGGTGACAAAAACTGCAAATTATACATTGTTATTAAAGATATTTGCTTATGAACAAGACGGAGAAAATGATTTTCAGTCGAGTCACTTGATAAAGTAAAACTTCATCGGGCGAATTTTGTTTCCTACTAACTATAAATTGGTGTTTTCTGTAAATTTAGATGTCGTAGTCATCTGGCGAGACTAAAAATAAGACCAGCATTGGTAAAAACGAAAGTGCATATAAGCGATATTCTAGTCGCGCTCGGGTGCTTTACCAATGTAATTGACAAGCCTTCTCAACTGTGACTACCGCTCACTGGATTCGATACTTGTGCTTGATATGAGTAGTATTGCAACCCTTATGAAGAACCGATCTATATTTGTACGAGATGTAGCACAATCCCAAATATGATAAACATGAAGGTCCTACTAATTATTGTACTAATACTGAATCAATTCTATCGGCTCAGCTATATGTTCTAAATTAACAATAATAGCATTGTATAACTAATTTACAAGCCTTCATTTTTAAATTTAAATGGTCGTTCAACCCTTTTGATTTTTATAACTACACATTTTCTATTAATATTATTTGGCTGTAAATTAGGCTATACTAAATAATACGATTATTAGCCTGTACTGTTAATCTCTACATGAATATACTGTCAATTTTCACTAATTTTAAATTCGGATTATTTAAGGGTTAAAACATTTTATATCGTTGCAAAGATCTAGACTACTACGCCTAAATAGGCTAACAGTAATTCGTTTTTCAACAAAGCTTAAGTGATCTTTAAACAATATAAATGTTTTTCCTCTTCATATTAGTTAATAACCAAATATATACTTCATTAAACAGCAGTCTCACCGTTCTAAAAATACATTAAACGTACCGAAATAAAGCTTTTTATACAAAGTGAAAACGAAACTGTTATGATCTGTCCATTACAAAAGTCCATTACACGTGTGGAATTCTACTTTACCACCATCGTCCATGTTCAAGTCAGCACTCTCTGACCCCTTTCAAGAACCACAGCATTGAAATGATATCAGTTACCACACTCCCTCGTATTGAGGAAATTGGCTTTATTAAGTGCATAATTGCCGTGCTATTATCTCCCATTTAAGCCCTTTATAGACCGCCCTAAGCGGTGTCGGGTTTCAGCTCTGCCCCTGCTCTACACGCCCATACGGCTCTTAAACACTCAATTAATCTTAAGCCACCACATTAGCTTGTATTATCACGATGGAGGTTTTATACTCGGAAGACGTATTAAATCCTGTACTGGTTTACCCAGTACATTCATACTGTTCGTCTAAATGAATTGACATACTCTACGTGTACATGTGAAGGAAAATTATGGAACATGCACTCCCAATAATAGGCTACTAAGTTATATTAACATAGGAATACTCACGAATATCGGATGTATTTACAAATAAACAGAAGTGCGAGTTAGTCGTGCGAGCCAAGTCAGCCGTATCGAACTTTATACTGAAATTATATAAATAACAACAATGCATCAACACATATAACGCTGTTCTTTTCCTTCAAAAATTAATTGCAGTAGCCTACTTTCAAAAATACAGGTGGAAGGATTTTTCATCGACACTTTTAAGAACATCTTGAAGACTTATCATGAAGTTCTTAAAAAAAGTTAGATATCCTTATTTAAATCACTTCAACACGATACCCCACACGACAGTACATAAAATGTTAATTTTTTAATTACCAAAAATTTACCCCCAACAATGTATAGTAAAATATATTTTTTTATTGGAATAAACGACGCTTTAGCATGTTTGAAAACTATGTCAAATTTCAATTTGATACTTTTATCTGGTCCTGAAAAACGTTACTGTGGCAGACAGAAAAACGAGCGGTCCTATAAAGGGTCCCTGCCTTGTTTTCCTTTTTCAAGGTACGAAAACCTAAAAACGTTTAAAACTTGTATTTATTTTATGTAATGCACTACTTATTAGGTTATTTATATTAGCACAGGTAATTTATGTTGGAAATTCCATAGGCCTATTTGTAAACAAAGTCAATGAAATAACAATACCATGAACCATGTTAAGTAGCCTATCAGGTTATTGGATTAGTTATTTCTGTCTTTATCCTTGATTTAAAAAACTTTAAAAAAATGGTACTTACGTATTATACGGAGGCCATTATTTTTTTAAACGTTGCTAGGTTAGGTATTGTTTTAGTAAACAACAGAATTGCAAGAATAATAAAAACAAAAATAGCCTAAAGTTCTAACCTGGGATGTAGTATTTAATCACAGTATGTTTAGTTGCTAGGTTACTACTAAAAATAGTATGTAATAAAAAACATCTAAAAATAGTGGCCTCCGTATAATATGTAAGTACCAAAAACATAATATTGACTGGTTCATAGATGCTCGGTCACCCAGGTACAAACGAGTCAAAGATTAGCGAGTGCCTTTAGCGAGTTTTCCAACTGCGTCCAGGGGCAGAGCCCCTAGTATTTAAAAAAATTGTACAATAAAAATCACACACAACTAAGAAAGGTATAGGCAAATAGTACACAGAACAGAACAAACCCTTAACTATAGTAATAAAACAAGAGGTTGCATTTCAAAATTATTGATATTAAATGTTTCTAGGTTGCAGCAGGTTGCTGAATACTTTTTTCCCAGATTACTTCACAGAAAGGTCTTATTTTGACCGATAAACGATCGTTCAGCGGAAGCTACGGTCACTGGAAAATACGGAAACGGATGATCTCTTCATGGCACTAGGCCTACTATTGAAACGAAACACACAGACAAATATTTTCATTTCAGGAACTCGAAATGGATCAAATATATGGTCATTATGTACTTCCATATGCCTCTCAATCTATAATGGTTAATGCTGTATATGTTTTATATTCCTACTTTGAAAAAATAATTTTTAGGGAATACCAATTAGTGTGGAACCCAGTTACGCACTGCCGGTCTTTCTAAAGTCCAGTGCAAACCTGCGAGCCGATCATGATAGTTTTAGAAATAATTAAAAAAATACAGCCAGTCGCTCCCGAACCTCTGATTAGGCCTACTGTTTTGTAGCTTTCCGTTATTACATTATATAATACATTTGAAAATGTAAATTTAAGCAGGATAAAATAGACGTACATAAAATGAAATTACATTACTGGACCCATAAAGCCAATTGACCCGATAAGTGATGATTAACGTAAATACCTTCATTTGATTAGATTCTCATGCTTTGGCTCTCGAAAAGTTCGCGCCCGTCACTTGTTAACCGTTCAAACTGAACCTGAGTCTACCTTTTGGCTCACGCAATAAACCAACTCTGCGAACCTATTTCATAGCGCTCGGAAGCGGAACGCTATGAACCTGACATGTGAAACGATCACATATCTGAACCACTAGAAGTAACAGCCTTCACAACTAACTTAACTCCAGTTTGTTGAATTTAAATTGTCCACTCGAGGTCGCATTCTTCAACGATGTTCCAATAAACTTACACAAACTAAACTAACAGTGGACACAAGACTCAAATTTATTTCTTCAAGTAGTCTGTCAAAGAATCGTAGCTATAGATAACCATTATACATTTATTTTTAATGTAAGTGGGTTGCTTTTGTTAGTTACGCCGGCCCACCTGTCCGATGAATTCTTCTTACCTCTAGTTAATATTGTGTTGAACGGAACGGATAAATATTTCTGAAGCATGTTGAGTCAACATTTCAAGGTGTGAGAGGACCACCCAGAAAGTCTGACAGTGTTGTCGGAACGTGCCGCTGACTTGATTGAACCTGACACAACTTGACAACACCGCACAAGTACGGTATCTGACTTAGATAAAAACACTTATTTATAATTCGATTAATACTTCCTCGAAGATTAAATTATTTTGACCGGCTAAAATAAGTTGTACTTGACATTGTACGCAATTTGAAGATAAGACGTTTCTATTTTCCCTATCTTTATTTATTGAGAAAGTGTATATCTACTCTAAAGTTTACTTTTAATAATAGTTTTATTTTATAATTCAACTTTGCGACATTCGCAATTTATACTTACCACATAAAAAGTCATCTTTTAAAACCCATACAAATACCTATATAAATTCCAGCACTAAAATAATTAATGTTATAAGTGACTATAACATACAGTCAGTGTATGCGGCTCCACTGACGTAGATTAACCGCTTTGCAGGACTTGTTACTTATTTCATCTAAGCCTAATTATAGCGCATTATAAAATTAATAATTGATTTTAATAAAGTAATCTTGCCCAAAAGATGTTTTGAAAATTCAGTCAAATATGTTGAAATATGTAAATTTTGACTCTGTAACTGCACACAAATGATTAAAGCCTAACTCTAGAAATTCTACACTGATTTCAAAATGGTGTTTATAGATGCGAATATCATACTCATAATCTATCGCAACTTTATCGTTATTGATAATAGCCCAGTCGGTGTAGGTCACAACTACCAGTAATTTGCAATACGGTTTATTTTTTTATAAATACCTTAAAGTATGTATAGGTATATTAATATAAGACAAATTTTACCAGTCTATCAATTTCCCAGTAAAAAAAAATTGAAAAACATTTTCTTTTTCGAAATTCCTTCATATTTTAGGCTGGGATAAAGTTAGCGAAAAATTAAAAAAATAGCATCGTGTAGGGGAAGTGGTTTTCAATAAAAAAAGGTCTGTGTTATTTTTTTCGCCCGAGCATTGGTTTGTCTGGAAACAATTCGATAAAGCAAACAATTCGCACGGCTGAAGACCTATTTTTTTAAGCGCAGCGCAGTACATTATAAACTATTGCATAGTTATAATGTAGTAAATAAATAATTTTATTGCAATAGGGTATTTTCAAGAGGAAAGTGTCAGCTTTACGATGGCATGTTTTTTTTCATAACACATAATGAATCGTCTAACAAGTTACCCATATACCTATATATATATTTTCAAATCAAAAACCAAGTGTCTCAATGAAAAATATATTATAATCATAAGACGAGATTGAAACATTTTTTTCAACTTTGCAAACTGTTATTTAAGTGGTGTGTTCCATAACTAAAATTTTCGGGTAAGCCTAAATAATTTTTAATAATTACGAAAAATTACACTTTTAATTATTTTGTAAATTTTAGGAATTTTGAATTTACAAGAAAATATATAGGCCTATATTAAGTAGGTACTGTAACTTTAATAAAACTAAACAAATTTTAATGGGGGTTGCGAAGAAATGTTGGGTAAATTTCTAAGATTAAGAATATCTAAGCACAAACTAATTAATTTACACATTATTTGGATTCAATGATTTTTTAATTATAAGCGAAAATAGCAATTTTTATAGATTCGGGTGGGAATCTCCTCAATTCTATTCATTCAAAATAAAATTTGATACTCCTATATTATAAAGAGGAATATTCATCGAATAGAATATTATATGGCTAGAAAGTATAAAAGTATCCAGGTATCAAGTATGATATAAAGGAAAACTGTTATAACATTTAATTTGAATCCGGGGGCCGGCAGCGCAGCAGCTCCGTTTTTGTGAGTGTGGGCGGCTGACTGCTCAGTAGAGCGGGACTCGCAGTTGTGTTTTGTAGCATTAAATGTTAGCATGTTGTTATTCTAGTTACACATTTTTCCAATAAATATTTACTAGTTTATGTAATTAATAATAAACACATTGTATAGTTAAGTGTAGATAATTGTGATTTTCAATAAAGTTGATATTTTTAGGAAACGGCAAAGACGGCTGGAAATATCAGTCAATATGAAGAAATATAGGCATATTTTATTTGTAACCGGGAATCAGAGGCTGAAGTTTTACCGAAGTTGTGCGTTTGAGTACACAGATTCTGATTAGTTTAGAAAGAAAAGATGAACATTAAAAATATCTTAATACAATTAATTCAGTGAAAGTACATACAGAATGTCGTAGGAAATACATTTTTTTTTAAAGCAATAAATTTCTTATGTGGATTTTGGAACAACTAAACCAACAAAGTTTTTCTACAGCCCAGCAAAATCAAAAGTAGGCCTATATAAGAAAAACTGCAAATTCATTTGATTTTACAAATTTGTGCTTTTACTTGGAATGTTTTCCAGACGAACCATTGCTTGGACGAAAAAAATACAGAAAACCTTTTTTATTGAAAAATATTTGCCGTACACGGTGGTATTTTTTATTTATCTTCATCCCAGCCCGAAATATTAAGAATTTTGAAAAAATAATGTTTTACGATTATTTTTTTTTACTTTGGGAAATCGATAGTCTGGTAAACTTTTTTCAGCCTTATTGTAAGTTACTAAACTTTTGGTTTAAAATTACCCCTTCCTATAAGAGGTTGTGATTGAAATTAAATAAATAACGTAACATATATATGGAAAATCTAATTTTTGCTACAGTATAGGCCTAGCTCAAAAATTGTTATAATGTTGAAAGAAATGCACCAATTTCCAGTCGTAATGTGAAAAAACTACATGCAAATGGATTACTTGCTCTCAATTTATAAACTAACCAACATACAGAAAAAGTTTTGTTATATTATTTTTTGTTCATTTTTTCTTTACGTATTTACTTTAGCTATCTAGAGAGTAACGAAGACGAAGGAGCAGCATTTAGGAACGTAAATCGATGGCCAGTAACGAGGTTCGAACCTACGCAACCTTCGTTTGAGGTTTCAACTGTAGGAGATTGAAATAGTAAAAAGCAGTATTGGAGGGTAGCGTCCATTAGTTTGACGGGTTCAACACTCTCAGAAATAAAGCGTAGGAAATAATTCATTAATTTGGACACTATTTTACTGTGTACAACAGTTATACCAATCGATAGGAAACTAACCGAATTTACTATCTAATGTACATTAAACATAACAGGTTGTTAAAAAAAATGAAACATGCTCAGAGATAACATATTGAGTTCAAATTTGGTACAAGAATTTTGTATGTTATGATTTACAAGCGTACCAAACACCAACAATTTATGTTTATAATTTTCAAAATAGCGGCCATTACAAATTTTTAACCTGGAATATCTTTAAACCGCTAACTTTACAAACAAATTTACAAGAGACAAAATATTTTATTTTTGTAACAACAAACAAAAATGGGGGTTTGTTGTTTCTGTAGGTCAAAGGATAACCGAGTTATCGAGGGAAAAACTGAAAACATAATTTCTTGGTGATTGTCTACAACATCCAAAATTAGCCTAAAACCAACATTTTGGAATTCTTATAGTTTTAATAAATAAGACAAAATCCATTGCTATGAAAGGTCTGTTTAAAGCTCATTTTAAATGTTGTAGACAATTACCAAGAAATTATGTTTTCGGTTTTATGTCAATAATTCGGTAGGCTACGCTTTTGAGTAGAAATACACAATTTACCTTTTTTGATTTGAAGTTTTACTTCGAATGTTATATAGGCTAAGCAACTCTTTTGTTAATGGAATGTAAATGGTTGCTGAACATGAGGTGAAAATGCCTGACAGAATGTTAGTAGAATTTGTATTTTCTTATTTGATTAGGCTTACTGTTACAAATGCATTAATCGGATTAGGAGAGAAAACAGTTACCTTTAAAAAATAAAAGTAGGCTAATCCTTAAACCAAATATATTCAAGTTTTAGCATAGCCTGTTTAATGTTTTTCATTTTTTATTTTAGCAATGTTAAATAAAACTAACCTAATATAAAAACTATCATTCAAGAAGTAGAATACGTCGACATGAGGGTATAACAGTTAAGTGTAGGGTGAGTCAATGAGAACACATCACATGGAACAACATGTTTACTCTAAAAGTGGACTTTGGCCGGCTGATTCATGACAACCCCTCTCAAATAGGCCTAGATTGTGTTTGCCTTTCCCTACATTGTATTGACATTGCTAGAATTTGGTCTTTAGATTATAAAATGAATCTTACCAATTGATGAAATCACGTGACTCCCTTATTTCTGTTAGGGTGTATTACTCACTTTCAATAATTAAACTATGCCCGACATATTCTCCTTATGTCATTATGCTTGAAACTCACACACATATTATACGCTAAAGCCTAGTCCAGACCTATAAACGTTGTTAACATTCAAATTTAGGTAAAAATAAAAAGATTTCGAAGCTTGCAAAATATTAACTATATGTTTGTCTAGTTAGAAAAATATTTATTTCAGCGATCATTGTTTGTAAGAGTGTTTTGTCTTGAAAGAATCCAGTTTTCATTTGTTTCATAAATTCTATAATCCTATATTTTTTTTTGTTGCCTACAGAAGCAGATTTATTTTCTCAACAGCAGGTTCTTCTTCGGCTATCTTAAATATCTTACAGGTTTATCGGCCCATTATTATTCAACAAATTTATACAAATAAAGTGTAATTTTTAAAAGTTTTTCACTACAGATTTACAAACAAATATTTAAAAAAGTATCACTGTATTTTAAAAATAACTAACATTTAAAAATTATACCATGTTATTTAAATATGAAAACTTTTTGTATGAACTATCCCTTAGTTTGGAAGAATCAGTTAAAGTGGGCTCATGCCAAATGTACGAATTTAAGCCCAAATATTTCTATTTGCGATATTTTACGCTATATTTTGTATCTAGAAACTTGTTCTTAGTTTGAGATAACCATTCAACATCTACATCAATTTGAAACTTTAACCTTCCCATATTCCGCAAAAATGTAAAGTGTGTAATTGTATTACTTTAAATGTGTTAGATAATATAAAACTTATATGCCTTAATCTGTTATGGTGAGTTTTACAGTCATTTTGTATTTACGAATAATAACTGATTTATTAACAGTCAACTCTCACTAGCCCTACGTGCTTTTAGTAATTAGACAGCTGATCAAGGTTTTGACTTACTTTCCTGTACGGTAAACGACAAATAAAACTTATATGAAGTAACTATTAAACCTGTATAACTATGATTTGTTAAATGGTAAATATTTACTAACAATAAGATGACAAAATGTTATAATATAAATATAATTATCTAATGCGGTTAAATGTTTGTCGTATATGTACAGAACATAATGAATGAAAAATGCGTGTAGGCAATGTATATATATATTTATGTGTGTGATAATATTCCCATACAAATAACTGCATTGTACAGTTAAGGCTTACATAAAACCTTAGTTAAGTTATAAAATGTTAAAACATAGTTACCGTATCGAAGCACAGGTACACAGCTATTCATTTACATCTATTCACCAAAACAAAACAAACAGGAAAACTGTTGAAAAACAAACGACTAGCGTCTCTAAATACATCCCACGCTCTCAAGCACAAGAAAAACATTCGACCTACAAATAAAAAAATACAAATTTGACAGGGAAGTGTTTTCAAGGTTTCATGAACAGTGTGTTTGGAGGAGAAAACAGGGGGGGGAATGGTTAGAGTTTCTCTGATAGTTTAGCCTTTAGCCTAATTAGGTAAACCCTAACAATTATACAATAAACTTTAACAAATGGTTTTCTTCAAATATATAATAGGTAGTTTGTGTGATTTTATTAGGTACCAAACAAAAAAGAAACAGGAATATTTTTGTATTCTGTACGACAAATATATTATAAAAGTCAAATATTTTGTAGTATCTTAAAAAATAACTAACATCACTAAAGGCTTCTCTGTAGTAGGCATATCTGTTGGATTAAAAAAAGTTACATTTTTAATTTGTGTCAGTAGATTACACAGGAAAACTTGACAATACTATATTTTATTCCACAAAAATAAATAAATAAAAGTCGTATTATTGTAAAAAAATTGTATTTCTATTCCTTACATAGCTTTGTCGAAACTTTGCTAAGTCTCACCCGTAATTTATTACATATGTGGATCCAATTTTGTACAAAATGCTATACACTGGCAGTATTTTATTTTTCTGTCTACCTGGTTTTGACGAATATTTGACTCACAGCATTAAATTATTGTATAAAAAGAAAATAAGAGATTTTGTGACATAGGCAAACTAATTTTATTTAATATATAGTAATAAATATAACTATTACCTTTTTTATTCCGTCATGTGACTTTCTTCTTCGTCTTATTAAATAGACGCGTTTCGAAGTCGAAACGTCATCATCAGTATATCATTCTCGATTGAACTTGTCATACCATTAACACTCAAATAAAAACACAAAACATTACACATACACAAATTTACACGTATACATTTACACGAATGTCTGTCAAGTGCACATAGTTTCGTGGTCCGCGGTACTCATGGATTAATATGATTGTTAATAACCCATTTTGTAATTTACAATGAGTAAATATTTTATTGATTTACTTCATAATTTTATTTGATAGCTATTACAAAACTGTATGTGCAAATAAATTAAAATTTAAATCGTTATAATTTTCGCCAAATGTAACACTTAACGCACGACGCAAACATTTATTGATGTGGTCTTGGGACCTGCCTTCAAAGACATTTTTTTACACGCCTATTTTCCAATTTTAAAAGTCAGAAATTAGTATAACTTCTAATCGTATGCAGCAAAAACGTATTGACTTTTAATTAATTTAACAGGTAGGCCTAAATTTCATTTTAATTTTCTTCACCATCTTGTAATTTCAAACTAAGTCAATATTTATTAGTTCATTGGTGTTTCACATCCCCAAATTATTTATTTCGCGTAGCCTATTCCATTCGATTCTATAGAAGGGCAGGAAATTTATTTTGGTCCACCATAAACGAAATGTTTTAAATACGTTTTATTAAATTCAAATAGTAAACTCACTATTTTTTTTTTTTTTTTTTTTTTTTTTTTAGTTACATTTTACGATAACTAATTTTTAAAAGAAACGTTTTTATTTATATCGATTTAATATGAAACGATATCTTCCCCATTTTTTAAAAACGTTTTAGGGCAAAGGTGAATTTTAAGAATTAAATTGATGAAGAATAACATACTTAACAATAAAAATTAGGTACACTGTTAGTATAGCCAAATATAAAATAAATAATGTTATTACAAAACAAAACAAATTGCTTTCAATGGGTTTCTTCCGACCGTTATGCATTTTTATATAATGAATGCTAATAACAACATTCATAATAACATGAATGTTAATAACCCATTTTGTGGTTACAATGAGTAAATATTGTATTGATTTACTTTATGGTAATGACACAATCTAATTTATTTAATACAATTAATTTTTACTTTCTCACTATACTATAGTATAGAGAAAGTATAGTGATCGCAAAAAAATCGATGTTGAGATTTTTGTGATGGAAATATCCGTTTTGGGACCCCCTGAGTCCAAAAAAGTGGTTTTTACAAAATGTCTGTCTGTATGTCTTTATGTATGTCTGTCTGCATGTCTGTCTGTATGTCTGTAGAAAGCTAGAGATAAAACTATTCGATCGATTTCAACCAAACTTGCACCAGACATGTCAAGTAGGCCTGTATAGATGCACGAAAAAGGGTTTTGAAAAATTTTGAAAAACAACACCCTTTTTGGCCAAAAACCCCCAAAAAATTAGTTATTATTTTTTTATAAAAACACGGCTCTAACGATTTTGATAAAATTTGGCTTATTTGTAGCCTATAATGTGCCCTACCATATGCAAGAAACCGCATCTTTCTAAAAATTCTCGTTTAGCTAATAATAATAATAATAATAATAACTGATTTTTGGGGGTTTTTCGGCCATAAAGGGTTTTTTCAAAATTTTTCAAAACTTTTTTTCGTGCATCTATAAAGACTTAATTGACGTGTTTGGCGCAAATTTGTTCGAAATCGATCGAATAGTTTTCTCTCTAGATAATAATAATAATATTTATTAGGTAATCTAAAACTTTAATAAAAAATCACCTCTCCTACCCCACCCTACAAGTCACAGTGATTCTGTTTGATAATTTAAATATGTTTGTGAGAAAGTATGTGCCAGTTCCTGGTATCGTTTATTAAATCTTAATTTGAGCACAGTTATTCAATTATTTCTTTTTCTCGGGGTATCTGGGTCTGGCTAGTACCTATGCAAAATTATATTTCATTCTTTGATGTAACAGGAGAATCTTATCTATTATATTTATTCTAAATTTCAAAATATAAATTTAATTAATTATTTAGTTTTGAATCAAAATGTTAATTTAAGATTGTAGTTGTTGTCACGAATTTAGTCAAGTTGGAGTTTAGATCGTTCGTTCTTCAATTGGTAATTAAATTATGGATAGATATTATATAGTTATCTTAAAAATGTAAACTTGATTCAATCGTATTTTATGAGAATTTTATAAAACTATTTTTCATCTTATATCGTTTTACAGCTTATTTATAATTTTCTCCTTTGTCTCTTTCTATTGCTAGTTTTTATTTAATAAAGTTTCACTTCTACTTTCTCAAATTAAAAATACGTCTGGTTGCTAAGAGATTTACTAATTCTTTATTTAGATGTTCAAATTTTCAAACAACTAGAACCACTGCCTGAAAATAATTTTTTGTTTCTATCATGTAGGCCTAAACTCTGCAGTGGATTAAGTTTCATACTTTAGTCCTATATATTTTTAATAGATTTGAATACGCTGTCCAGAATATTATAATATTAGTAATGTTTTACTATTGGATTAAAACTTGAAAATTGTTTTTATTTACGGTTTATTCCAAAAGTTAAATTTATATAACTTTATAAATTTATATATATATTGTCCTTTTACTTGATCCTTTACCTTCGGAAGTCAATGGCCATGCTAACATTCCTTGCTTCAGTTCATTCCTTCAACATTTATTACACTTAAATCGTCACTTGAATGGTTTAATAAACATACACTGTAGCATAATTCTTTTGATTCTACAGGTTAATATAACTTACATTTCATGTGCGTTTTCACAGCGGCGATACACTATTGCGCACCCTAGTCGGTGTGCTATGATTAATCAATTAATGTATTGATTAAGCAGTATTTCTTGAAAGTAGTTACCATTGTACTTTGTAGACTTGTTATATTTTATTAGACCAAACATTCTCTTGTTTGCGGGTTGACACAGTTGAATTAAGGAAACATTATAGGCTTACTCCAGTCGAGTTAACCCGACTTCTACCGAATTGCAATTGTTCGATTAATCAAAGAACCAAATACATTGTGATATAAAATATTGCGCTGGTTCAAGCGTACCTGTTGACGATCAGTTTCCCCGCGAGCGATACAGTTCTCCTCGTCCCGTCTTAAGTTTAATAAAAGTTAAGATTCAAAACGCACCCCAAAACTAACATAATAATAATCATGAACGGATGCATAACTTAGATAAATAAACATGAGCGGCAAAATTAGTTTTGAACAAATAATGATAGGGGTTAGTTTATTTATTTTTACCAATTTTCAAGTAAAATAACTTTCAGACTTTTGGCAATGCAATTCTTTGTTGGTTTATGATTTGTTATTATGTGTAAGGGCGGGTCTAAGCTATGCGTATTCTCGCATGCGGAAAATACCGTCAAAATTGTGTTGCGTTTACTTTGTACAGATTTTCGTGAACTATGTGCGTTTTGTTAAGGTCTTCAGTTTGTGCCAAACAGTTGAAGTGGTAGTATGCTTTATAAAATAAAATTTGTTTGCTACATAAAAACAGATATTTTTAGAATTTTTTTGAAATTGATGTATATTTTTATACACTTCTGTTTAGAACTAAATTACAAAACTTTCGTATATTTTCATAAAATTACCAAAAATGTTTACTACTTTTTATGTAGGCCTAAAGTTGGATTTTGTTTCCGTTACTGGACATGCTTGGCTTCTTGGGCTAATAACTTTTAAAAGTTTACATCAATCAATGTTTTAGTTACATAACATATCTTTGGATCTATTTCTATAAAAAAGCTATTGAACATTTTTGGATTGGGACATAGGATAATTACTATATTTGACAAATGTTTGAAATAATGCTTGTAAAACGAAAAAATCAGGCAAATTAACAATATCAGTTCTAGGGTAAAATACTGCAGTAATCCCATCATCTGAATTTTCCTCAAAATTGTAGTATTATAAATACAATACTATTGTACAAACAATGCAGATGCAACAAAACTTAATCAACTGCTAGCAAACTCTTGTCCTCTATGCACTCGATTTGAATAAGCTTCACACGCTTTGTCCCATAATGGTAGTTGTCCGTGTACAAGTTCAATAAATGTCCTCATCAAACATTTTCACAAAATTAACTGCAAATATCACTACGCAGCTACCGATAATCCGCACTGTGTGAACGCTTGCTCATTAATGCACGTGTTTCCTATCAACTTCCCGGTAGATAGATTTCGGCACCTGCATGCGGACGTGTATAGGCTATTTCCGGCAGCATGCTCAGGGTTGAGTATTCTACGCTTAGATGTGAACGCTCAAATTTAAAACAATGTGTTGTCGACATACCGAAAATACGCAGCCGAAATACGCATCTGCGGAATATGCATAGTGTAGACGCGCCCTCATATAGAGCACTAAAAGTATCATGACATCCTACATGTAATCTGACGAAGTAACATTGGTTCTTTCACTGATGAGACGTAATAAAGTAGTAGGCTAAAATATGAGCATGATTACATTAGGCGAATATTCAAGTTACACGTCAGATCATAGGCGATGTCACTTTCACGTGTGTTTTTACGTTATTGGCCTCTTTCTTTGATATTTTTACACGAAGTACATGGGTGAAATCTTTTTTCATCATTTCAAAAGATATGAGATACAAGATATTGTAGCCAAATATTAGAATAAAAACTATAAACCGAAACTATATTATTCCAATTTATACTGCATTTAAAATGTTAACAGATACAAACTCATGAATGAATTGTTTTTGCAATGTAGGTGAGCTGCCTCCTTGTCTACAGTTACGTGAATTTGCACTTGCAGAGAACCTGAGGAGGGGGACCAGGAGGGCGAGGGTGGAAACACGTCTTATTGAATGTAGAAGTCACGAAGTACGCTTGCGCAAAGTAGGTTTCTAAGTCTGCTTAATCCATATTTTCATAACCTAACACCCTTCATCTTTTGTACAGAACTAAACTTCTGAAGGAATGTATATTTAAATTGTATGTAGTAACACAGGACGTGAATATAGGTTTAGGCCTATAATATCGACTTGCAAAGAAACCTTGCATTTAAAGAAATTTGCCTAAAAATAAACAAAAGACTATAAAATGTTTTAGACATACATCAAAACCTAAAGATGGTACCGCTCAAAGGTTTTGAGAGAATTGGTTAACATAACCTTTAAGGAGAGGATTTAGGGGGCCTGGGGCAAATTTAATTCTTGAAGCCCCCTGACTCGAAGCTAAATGTTGGGGGAAGGGGGAAGGAAGGGTAAATTTTTTCACACAATAGTAAACAATACATTTTTTTAAATAATATAGTACACATAGAAAATCAGTAGTAATACATAATAATATTAGAAATTAATGAAAATAATTGCCTGTATTGAAACTTAGGATGTTGAAGACTACGTAGACTCTTTAAACAACAAAATTCAAACTCACTGCCGTCGCGTCGTCTGGTTGACTGTGACTGCACTGATGAGCAGACAAATCGCTGCAGTACTGCCAACCAAACTCATTTAATATCACACAAAAACAACTCTGAACGGATAACTTAAAAATCCAATTTTATAATTAAGTTATTGTGGGCTGCATACAAATATTTTAAACTAATGCATTATTGAACAAAAGTACCGGTAAATTGACAGAATTGACTGTTAAAAATCAAAATAATCATTGTTTTCAATTTTGAATTATTTTTAAATCCAGAGGCCCGGGGCAATGTGGCCCTTTTGGCCCTCCTCTCGGTGGCCCTGCCTTTATATAGTCCAAGATAAATTATATATAAGGTATCTGGGGTATAGTATAGTGTATAGTATAATCTTAGAATGGTTTCGTGTTGTATTAATCAGCTGTTAGAATGTGAGTACCCTTGATATATTCCTATCTCTTATAAACCTACCTACTTAAATTAAGTTGATTGGAATTTATTGTAGAAGCAAACATTGAACGTGAAAATTAATATTTGACAGAATTAAGTTTCAATTAATGATTTGTTTTTTTGAATGTACCAAAGATTTTGAACATAATAATATTTTTATTATACTATCCTAGAAGAGTTAGAAGTAGAATTTGACCTACTACCGGTCTCGGCAATATCTTGGGAGATGACAGCAATAGCCGACAGCGCAAGATGGGAAATCCGAACTTGGAGTAGGCCTAAATAGTTGTAAATACTTAACTAAAAACACCCCATCTAAACTTTTATGACTTCTGTTACTGCAAACTTTTACTTTTTTAGGTTACTGCATGTTAGCAATAACCTCCCCAATAAAAGGGTCGGCTTACGTTTTCGAGTTAGGTAATATTTCATAGATCTGACGGTAACTAAAACCTGCCGCGGGGAAAGATCGAACACTTGGCAAGGTATGTTTATACTACTTTAAGTAGTAGGTAAACTATTGACATCAATTTACAAAATATGTATTTCAATAAGTAGGCTAATTTTTACAGAATATTTTAGTGGGGATTACAAAATATTAGCTTTACAAAGGTATGATGGATTTGTATTCTATGAGTTGCCCTATAAGTCTTTTTTTAAAAGACTAAAAATGGAATTCATATCATCTTTTTCTCCGTGAGTGCGAGTATTGCAGCCTATATCTTAAAACAGACCCAATTAAAACAAACACACGACACCACACAGCAACTAGGCTTTGAGAAGTAAAGAATAACAAAACTGGTTAAAACCACATCACGTCTGTTGAACGTTATGAGAGACTATTTATGTACAAGTCTTATTTATTTAGGTATTAACCTAAAAACTTCATAAAAACTGTCAACACATTTAAAAGACGTCAGTAAAAATAAATGACCGGTAGATTATCAGTCAGTACCTAATAATACACAGGGCGTCCCTAAAAACCTTAGCAGGCTATACAGGATCGGATTGTATTCATGAATAAATGCAAAACTGCGTTTGGTGCAGTTACTTTTGTTGCTATTTTGACTAAATTTTAGCATTTGATACGTTTTTTAGCATTATTAAAGCGTATTATCAGTCGCCATTTTGAAATGGTTAAGAGCCACATTTGAATTTTTAATTCATTTCAGAGGAATGGATTTTATCTTATTAATTAAAACTATTAACATTAAAAAAACGATGGTTGTATGCTAATTATGGTTGTTGTAGACAATTACCAAGAAATTACGTTTTTATTTTTTTGTCGATAACTCGGTTATCCTAACTTAAAGAAACGACTAAAAAAAGCATTTATTCTGTCGTTAAAAAATAAAAATATTTGGTTTCTTGTACATTTTTTGTAAAGTTAACGGTTTTCAAGATATTCCACCTTAAAAGTTTGTAACGGTTGCCATTTTGAAAATTATAAAAATAAATTCTTTATGTTTGGTACATTTGTAAACCTTACAATGAAAAATACTTATTACAAATTTGAACTCGATATCTTATCTATTTCTGGAGTTACAGTGAGTTTTTATAAAAAACAAAATGGCGGATTCCGACTAAACTAAGCCGAATTCGAAAAACGTTACTGAACATTTTTTATTTATTTCAATGAATAAAATACGATCCTATATAGCCCGCTACGGGTTTTATTGACATCCTGTACATATAAAAAAAAATGATATTGAGTAACAAAAGTATGCACAAAACAAATAAATACTATCAGACATAGTAATAACAAGGTGTACAAAACGACACGCACGCACTAACGCTTTCAAAAACTCTATTTTTATTTCGACTGACCAGGAAAATTAATTTTGCAATTTCAGCGTTATTTTTAAACAAGAGCAAGAAAAGTGTTAAAATTTGTAACATCTCTAAAAAGAACAGAAAATGTATTTCTAAAATTAATTATTGAAGTGTTTATTAGCTGTTCAAAAAATTCTAATTTTCTACTGGTATTTAATCGAAAAAGACTATTGATTGGTACCGTAACAAACAGTTGATAGGTTTAAGCCTTATTATAAGAACATAGACTATTTTTTTTATATATTATCTTAAGAGTTTCACAGTGATTATAAGAGTAACACCTATCACATTATTAGGCATCTAAGTTATTCATATTTGCCATCTTGGTTAGGCCTAAACTTTTAAAAACTCAGTTTTCCTTTTTGAGAAAACCTCGATGCCGTAATTTATTTTATGGAATATATTGATATAAATAATTTCAAGTGGGCATATATTTATTTTATTAACAGTAGTGGTAGGTTATGCCTCTAAATTATTCTTTTTCGGAAATTCACAAAACTTGCTTCGCTGCAGAATTTCCCTCAATTCTCGTTCTATGAGTCAGGATTTACAGGTCAGATACTGTATTTCCCAAAAGTAAAACTAGGCCTAACCAATGGGAAAACCAGCGCATAGCTGCACTAAAGCGACACTGGCGGGAAGCGACTAAAGTAGTAAATAAACATCCAATACTGTGTAAACCAATATTTAATGTTAACGTATTTAGCAAACAATAACAATTTATCTGTAAGTACTGCGGAAACACTAATCAGAACGTAAACACAAAAATGCCGCCGGGCAATTTTATTTTTGTTGATGTTTGAAAATATTTAATGATAAATTATTTTGTTTATTTATAAACTAATATTTATTCTAATAAAATGTGATTACACTTGATGTAGACTGCATAATTTATTTGTTTAAATATTTAATTTGCTGTTTTGTTGTTACTCTTTTCTTTTATCTTGTTTGTACTATGTTGCAAAAAATATTTTTAAATCGATATTTTTTGTATTTTAAGTTCAAATAGATAGAGATAATTTTGGATTTGTATTAGCCTAAATACACCTCATTTTTCATTGTGGAAAAATATATGGAACGTAAAAAATACTAACCATATCATAACAATACAATGTTTTAAATTTGTATTATTAATTAATTATCAAAACAATTAAATCAAGTAAAAAATTTGTTATTGTTTACCGTCTTCTCCAGTTCCTTTCCGGCGATTAGTAGGCTACCTATAATGTTCACAACAATTTCAATTATTTATCACTATAATATTTCAGAAATGTGTGAAATGTCCATATATGTGAAATGATTTTTGTGTGTAAAAAGTCCGTAAATTTAAAACTTGTATGAAATCTTTCCTTTTTACACTCATGATTAGTAAAATATAATTTGTTCTTTTTATCATAGATGTAAATGTTTAATTTAGAAACGATTTATATTCTGAAACGTATTTTAAAAGTTATTGCGACGGAATCGGTTCGAATGCAGGGCATTTACCAACATTAATGACAAAACCAATGATTTTAATTACTAGTCTTCCGAAGGTGGTACACTGGAAATGTTTCTGGGGTCTATAATAACTAATCCCATCAGCCTCGTAGTAATAATTAGTAAACGAAAGCAAGTTATTTTTAAATACTTATTTATATTGTATATTATGTAGTATTTTGATAATTCTATCACTGACTTATGAATTATATTCGTTAACGCGTTTCGGAGATACTCCATTTTCTAGAACTACTCTAGGCCAACTTACAAAATCGTTGGCGTTTGGTGTTCATATAGTTTAGACAAAATTTGTTACCCGTTCAAACGGTAAACTCAGAGTAATTTATAACCTGTCCGTAAAGTTTTTTGTCCTCGCGTCTACGTTCAAATCTGTTGGTTTAATTCTGCAGAAAGAAAGAAAAAGTCCATATTCCATCTCAAAATTGACATCATGACCGAGTTGGTCCCGACTTGTGAAGTGCGACGTCGTCCATCATCAAACTCTCGTTTCTTAACCGTCATTGTTATTTTTCATATTTCATGCAATATGAGGATGGATGCACTGGAATCGATTAATAAATCTTCCGTCATAGGCACTTTGGTATCATTAAATTTGGGTTAACATTTAAACATTAACTAGCATCAACGACTCAATTGGTACCAAAGATCGGGTGAATGTAGAGAACATCCTCAACCCGTTGGCGACCAAAATTCCATCAAATTTGGATTCTACATTGATTGGCCTTGATTTACCATGTGTGTAACATTAAATGCATATAGCGCAATTATAAGTATGTCATTCACCGCTATGCAATGTTGTTTGGTTTTAATTTTCTTTATTTATAAGGTTGAAAAAGATTTAAAGTTAGACCTATCAGTTTTCGCAAAAAAAAAACAACCATTACAAGACCAACTTTATGCAGCTGTGAAAGCCTAACCATACAATTTGAGAATCAACTATGATAACTATGAGAATCAACTATC
Organism: Philaenus spumarius; assembly: GCA_018207615.1. Lineage (NCBI taxonomy): Eukaryota > Metazoa > Arthropoda > Insecta > Hemiptera > Aphrophoridae > Philaenus > Philaenus spumarius. The sequence continues at coordinate 860,819 of JAGFPH010000152.1, forward strand.
ATATCAATTTGAGAATCATATGTTTTAGCTTAGTTTATACCGACTTATATTCTTTTATATTTTTAAGATCTTGTTTTTACAGTACAATGTTTAAAATAAGTTGTGTTTAAACTTTATACTTACACGTTTTAAATGTAAGACTTTTGCAAATGTAGAAGCGATATTTCTTACTACCTACACTAGTCTAGTTGCACTATTTGATAACATTATCTAAGGCAATAATGGTTATATTTGTGCACAAATTTCTTTAAAAAAAAACACACACAAAACTGATTCGCAAGGTATTTTATATAAAAAAAATATAATTTGATAATTTTGATTTCATGAAATGATTGTTTTCTGTTTCAGGTCTCTTGGTGCTGTTTTAACGGATAACGTTACTAAAATAAACAGAACCACGAAGCCTGCAAAATAAAAAGTCTACTATAGAAAATTAAATAGTTCTTAGTTACATTAAAAGCTATGCCATTTAATTACTCAAACATTTACCGATTTACTTCAAATTTGGTATCAAAATAAACTGACGACCGCGATACACAACGTTATGTGATTTATTTTTATATTTTCTTGTTATAAAAAAAGTTTGCATACGCTACTATAAAAAAGTAAAATTCAGGTAGGTGTGGAGCGGAAACCAGTCGACCGTGCTGACCCTCCGTAGGCTTGAACTTCCGCCTCACTCTGAGTTGAATTTTACTATAACAGCCTACTGTCTTTAATTTCGTAATTTTAATGAATCGTTTAAC
>JAGFPH010000152.1:861574-872809 GCA_018207615.1 Philaenus spumarius
TTCATTTTAAGGATTTGTTTTCCTCTCGAATGAAGTGGAGCCTTATTGTTTATGTAGTCCTAAAGGTTACAGTACATATATAGGATCTACTAGGCAAACCAGGCCACTGAGTAATTCGCACTTCAACCAACTTCCTTCCGTCACACTTTATTATTGTTCCATTGTAGGCTACCATATTTTATTTTGCTTTACAATTTTTAATACGGGATTAATATAACAAAAACTTAGTTGGTAAATATACTTAAATGTTTAAATTAAATTACAGTGATCACGATATAACGTTGGTTATATTAAAGGTTTGAAAGAACCGGCATGACTTAAGTTTATTTTTAAAGAAACCTCTCATCTTCTTACTATTGGCGACAATTATTTCAATATATAAAATCAATCTCTGAGAAATAGCAACTGGACAGGTTTCACGTAATTTTGTTTACCAGTTCAAATTATATATGTTGATTGTAAAAATTGCATCCATATTCAATAAAGGAAGAAAATCTACTGAAGATGGTCTGTATTAACAGCTAGCAACAATATCATGAAAGCCTCTGCAGAAAGAAGTAGGCCTAAGCTCTGTTAATTTATGTACCCTATGTAATCACATACTGCTTAGAAGGGTGGTTGAAACTACAGAATGCGAGTTGACAAGTTTTCCACCCTTTCCCCCCCCCCCCTCTATAGGTCTACTATTTACACTAAACAACTGGTGTTAAATATTTATTGATTTTAATATAACGTATATTATCTAGGATAGTTTATATTAATAACTAGGCTAGTCAATAATTTTACATTTATTTCTATCCTGAATAATTTTCTTCATTATTATTTCACGTGTGTGGAAACAATCCCCTATATCAACGTTTAAACTACAAGTTATCATAAAACTGAATGTGTTGCCATGAATTTCTCTTGTTTTGAAGAGGTTACGTAAGAAATAAGGCCATCCTAGTCGAAAATTTGTTTACTTGCTTCAAAATTGAGAACTCAAGAACTACTATTTTTTATCATATAAGTCTTATGTAAATAAAATTACATTTTCACAAGACATTACTTTTAAACTGGTGATTTTAATAAATGGAATATATTGGGCTAAAATCGAGATAACCTATAGGAAAGGCTGTTTTACCACTAGCCACTAGTACCTATACAGACTGGATAACTTACCACTGGATAATGCGTATGCACATAGCAAGTTACTGAACTTTATAAAAGGTCAGTATGCAAAATGATACGCTATTTATTTGATGACTAAACCTACAATTAAAAAAGAAAACGTAAAATTATAAATTTTTTAAACTTCCGGCAATTGGTGTAGTGTGTAACTTCGTGATGTTTCAACACAAAGAAAAGGTTATGCCACGGTAGGCCTACAATGCTTGTATGCCACATCCTCACCATCAATATTTACGTTGCGGGTCGTAGAACAAATTTACGTTAATGTAGACGTGCGGATGCACATAAATTACTTCAAATAAAATGTCTGACGCAAAAAGTCAGCAAAGCATGGGGACCTCACGTAATATTTCTGACCCAGGACGCAAAATCTGAAGCGGAATAAGTATTTTATTACTTCAGTGAACAGTAGACTTCGCGAAAAAATCTAAAATCTTCTCTTTATTGCCAATTTTTATAAAAAAAGGTTTTTGTCAAAAAGGAATGGTCCTCGAAACATAAGCTATGGCGTAATATTAATTTAATGTTAGGGAGATAGAGATAAACGGGGCTACACCCGATTCCACGTTCACTGTGCAGTACAGGTCTTACAGGAGGATAGACATGCTACTACCATTTCAAGGAACATCACGTTTATTGTCATGTGGGTTGCGTCAACTGACCGAACATTACATGGGAGTTGATGTTTTTTATATCTGAGATTGTCGTATGGATAACATGGCTTATGGGCGCTCTGTACTGCACGGTGAATGTGGAATCCAGTGTAGATAGAGGTATAATTTCCTCATTTCAATCCAATAATGTGCAAGATCTGTCGAAGCCAAATTAACTCGCTAATTATTTTGCATCCGTTTTTCTTATCACAACGCAAATTTGCTGGATAAGAATGTGTCTTTTCGCCTCAGTTAACATTGCCTTCTTGTAATATCGAAGTCATCAGTAATATAATTGCAAATCTCAATATCAAATATTTTCAGAATTCGATAAGATTCGAGCTACAGATATGAAAGAAAATTCACAAATAATCACGAAACCTATTATACAATTAGTCTAATAAATTTTTTCATTTCTGATAATGTTTTCCCTTAACCATCCTTTCAACTCCGTAAAAAGGTCAAGAAATACCAGTTATTGCACACGTCGTTTTAAATGCCTTCAAGGAATATTCATGTAAAATTTGAAGAAAACCGAAAACAACGCATTTTGACTGTGACAGGTTGATACAAAATTGGTAATGGCCTATGCCTAAATCAAAAAGTTCTAGTACTTTTTTACGACTTTTCTATTTTATCTAATAATAATTAATTTTATTTGTACAAAGGTTTGTAAAATAAGAGGTTTCGTTACCAATAGACTACCAATTAATTAAGAGGTTTAATACCAATTATATTTATGTATTCCTTAAGTTTATAATTTTTACTAAACTAAATTTTTAAATACACCTTAACTAAGTTTTATTTGGTTCATAGTATCAGTTTTGAAATTGTCTGTTTCTTTCGATTAGGCTAAGATCTTTTTACAGATAACAATTTTATAATTTATGTTGTATCATTTTTGTATAGCCTATTTTATTACAATTTGTTTACGCTTAGTTTTATCATTTTACTTTACAAGTTTTTAAAGATTTACGCCTATTTGTAGAGGCACAAAAAGCAAAATGTAGACCCTATAAGATTATGACAAATACTAATATTGAAAACATTTTTAAAAAATACAAAAATTTATTGATTCAAAGGAGCGAACACTGACTTCCTTATATTTATTACAACTGAAATCACAGGCACTAACCATTCAGCTACCGATCACTCAACCTGTAGGTCTACTATAAATAATTTGTGTAATATACGCCGTGTCTCATTTACAAAGTGTATAATAATATTGGACAAAATAACATTAAATCCCTACCCATCGTAGTTTTTCTTGACTTGAACATTTATGATAAATTGAAGAAAATCAAACAACGCGTTTGGTCGTAATCGCGTAACAAACAGACAAACGTACGTTAGTAAATAGGCTCTTTGTCATTATTTTAAACATTTTAAGTTCCATTGTCATTTTAATTTTTAAGAAGTACACAAAAATAAAACAGTTGTTACAAAATGCGAAAATTAGTAATGAAATTGAAAAATTTCCGGAGTGTTGACTGGGGACAGATTAAGCGCCAATGCATGATGCACAAAACATACACGTAGGCGTTAAAAAAAGTAGCCTACGTGAAAATTTTACAAATTTAAATTTTAGGCGTAGTAATTTTTGCCGAATGCCACATTCAAAGCAAAATGCAAATATTTAGGCTATTGGTGTCAACGTGACTTTAGAAACCGGTATACCTATAAAAGTTTTACTATATCAGATATTCTCTTCGTCGCGCTAATTTAACTTCTCATGGCGACATAATAGTAGGTGTATGCCTATTTTTTAAAGATATTAAAATATTAACAGGTTTAGGCTTAATTCTTGTCTGTTTGCTGTATAGGCCTACTAATAATTTATTTAGTTACCGGTATTCTATTGGAATGATGTAGATGTTAAAAAGTCCCGACAACATTGATATGTTTGTAACTCTTAAATATACAAACTTGAAACATCTATGATATGTTTAGAGGAACCTAAACTAAAATTTTAAATGAAGTTGAAAAGTTTCGCTTTTTTTAAGGTCACAATGGTACACAAACCTTAAATCTTATTAAAATAGTAACACATTTAGAGTTAGGCTGCAACTCTTTTGAAAAATCTTGTTAACAATTAGTGATTTTCCTTATCGCTATAGTTTGATTTAGGAGATTTTTCAAATATAATTTTACAATTAAGTATGGACATTTTCAATGTCATTTGCCTAAATGAATCCAAAATTTGAGTGGAAATACTACCCTCAAAAGTGGAGGGAATGTACAAAAAAAGAATCATTGTTTAGCCTACATTTTAATTTTCATGAAAATTTAAGTTTAGATGTCTCAAAACATTTTCTGAAAGTTTAAATTTAATACCCAAAAACTTATTAAATTTCGGGATTTCCGTTGACTGCCTGTCAACTTAACAATAGATTTCTAAATTGTTTACTTCCAATTAATTACTTAGGAAATTAGCTTGAAAGATTTGCATTTAAAACAGTTTTCAGGCCTAATTATGTAGGCCTATGGATCTCCAAAGATCTTTTTGGAACTAGTATCACCCCCCCCCCCCCTTAAATGTAATACATCATGATAACAAAAAGCAAAACAATATAGGCCTAGTGTATAATTTGCACATTATCAGTACAAATATTTAGAATTTTAAGAGTAAGAAAAGTAATTTTGTCTAAAAGAATCAAATGCTGTTATTTTCTGGAATTGTTAAAACATTTTGTAACTAGAGTAATTTAAAAAACAAATTATTACAGGATATATAGTGAGAACATTACACGAGGCGTTATATTTGACGTAGGATGGGGAACTGAAGAGCTAGAGTTAATCTTAGGACCGGCAATTGCGGCTCCCTTGGAAACATTAATAAGCCCGCAACAGAGAAGCTGTGTGAAAGGCGATTACATTGCACCACCGCAGCCTGAGTTGAGTACAAATTAATAATCGCTTACATAGCGTACGCCGCGCAACAGGGGTGCCCTCGGGGGTATTTCACTCCCTTAGTGGCCGACCAAGAGAATTTTTTCATTTCAAATCCTTGCATCCGCTTTAACCCACAATATTACACAATAATTATTTCCGTTACGTTATTATGAATAGAGACAAATGAAACCTAACCTCCTTATTCATTCGTTGAATCAATTTTATTTTGATTTAGCTAGTGGCTCTACTTTCAATAACATTTTGAATCTTTATGTCATGAATTCATTAAGCTTTTTGAATTTTCTTACTTCAGTTTTAGGCTAACCGCAGCTATTAGGCTATGTAGTATGTAGGCTACTACATTCCACAAGATAAAAACATAATAAACTAGTAATCCCTCGTGAAAAATCACAGGCAGACTAATTAAATACACATCAGAAATACATAATTAAAAAAAATACTATTTAAAAACAACAAACTTAATCTAGACACCTACCTATGCTGACGGGGATGTTTAATTCGGTAAATGTGTATAATTATAAAACTGTAGGCCTACTTGTTAAAACTTTGTAATTATATTCATTACTATCCTACACCTAAAAATAAAGATAAAAATAATAACTTATAATAGATTTCTAACTTCATATTGATAGATCAAATGAACATTAATATCATGATCAATGTTATTAATATTAAAAATTAATAATCGAGTATGTTTGTATAATATACGAAGATGTATACGAATGTTTCCGAAGTTAAACGAATGGGTATCTCTTCTTTAAACTTTTATAAATGAATATATTGATAACAAAAGGTTGTATCCATATTCATTTATTTTTATAACCTTAAAGCAAATCTTATAACGTATTATATCCTACTTTAGTTTTTTAACTCATATTTTAAGAAAATCAACTTTACAAGACTTATATTGATTGAAGTTGTAAACATAACCCCAAAGTATAATCTACCCTAGGTTTTGTTACAGATGATGGGTGAAATCACCTGTTATATATATATAGTTACTGACGTACGTACGTTCGGACGACGTATGACGAATATAATGTGTAATTAATTATGTTCTGATTCTTGATGAACTTTTTAAATAATGTCTAAAATGGTAATTTAATAAATAAAATGTTATGAACTCAATTTTATTGATTAATAATTAAACGTAGTTCACCTTCTGCATATCATTTGGTTAAGCCATAGTGTATAGACTTAACCTATAAGTATGAATTAACAATTAAAACAGCTTTGATATTAAATTAATTATTCATTAGATTTGTAATTAAAGCTATAATACGAAGAAATTTCGATGGTATTTATAATTTACTAGGGGCTCTGCCCCTTGACGCTTCGCCTTCGGCCTGAGACGGCTGCTTCTCTTCGCTCGCAGTTGGAAAATTCGCTAGAGAATCTCGTTAATCTTCTGTCAACTAAAATTATGAAACCAGGCTTAGATATATTAACAGTAATTGCAAGATTAATTATAAACTCAAATACAAGCTTTAGAAACGTGAGAGGCTTTCATTACGATTTTAGTCCTAGTTCTACAATCTTCTGTCAACTAAAGTTTTGAAACCAGGCCTAAATAGCCTATAGTACAAATTATTGCAGGATTAACATACCACCAATACTATGTTTCAGAAATGAGCCGGGCCTATATATATTACAAAATTGACTATTAGAATTTATCCATCTTTGCCAAGTTTACCTTTTTTTTGACAAAATAAATTGTTAAATCAGACCCAATTTATTCTAATTCCAACGTGCTAAAACATAAAACAGTATAAATTAGCTTGTTTTTTAACAGTAATTAAATAAACGGTACCAGGAACTGGCGTATACTTTCTCACAAACATATTTTAATTGTTAAACAGATTCACTGTGACTTGTAGGGTGGGGTAAGAAAAGTGATTTTTTATTTACGTTGGAGATTAACTAATAAATATTGTTATTATTATCTAGAGAGAAAACTATTCGATCGATTTCGAACAAATTTGCACCAAACACGTAAATTAGGCCTTCATAGATGCACGAAAAAAGGTTTTGAAAAATTTTGAAAAATTTTGAAAAAAAAACCCTTTATGGCCAAAAAACCCCAAAAAACAGTTATTAGACTATTATTATTAGCTAAACGAGAATTTTGAGAAAGATGCGGTTTTTTGCATATGGTAGGGTACATTAAAGGCTACGAATAAGCCAAATTTTATCAAAATCATTAGAGTCGTTTTTTTTAGAATAAGGATAAGACCGTATGTTAAAATTTTTTGGGGGTTTTTTGCCAAAAAGGGGGTTGTTTTTCAAAACCGTTTTCCGTGCATCTATACGGGCCTACTTGACATGTCTGGTGCAAATTTGTTTCAAATCGATCGAATAGTATTCGCTCTAGCTTTGTATACATACAGACAGACATTTTGTAAAAACAACTTGTTTGGACTCAGGGGGTCCTAAAACGGATATTTCCACAAAAATCTCAACATCGATTTTTTTTCGATCACTATACTTTCTCTATACTATGGTATAGTGAGAAAGTAAAAATACCCAATGAACAGCTGATTTTGAATAATACTCAATCTCAGTTCTATTCCACTCTATTTCCAACGTGCTAAAACAGTATAAAATGGCTTGTTTATAAACAGCTGTTTTGATCGCTTTATTTTCTATTTCGTTGTTATTTTGTAATCAACATGGCAACCCGGATAAGACCGTATGTTAAAATTTTTCAACTTTGAAATTAGATTTTCTCAAAAAATTGCCTTTTTTCATGAAATACAACTATATGGGTGTACTTAAAAATCAAAACTACACCTAAATACAAAATTTCTTTGAATTCGTTAGAAATTGATCATTTAAAATTAAAGAAATAGGATATAGGCTACTTCCAACGTGAAACTATTTCAATTCATTGATATTTCAGAGATATACTATTTCTACATATTTGTTTAAACTCAAACGTCAAATTTTAAAGATAGTAATTAATTTTACTATACACTAAAAGTACTAATAGAAAATTTCGAAAATCAGGCAAGAAGTAGTAGGTATCTCCTCTTTTTTTTAAAGTTGGTTGAAAAACAAAAGATGTATGTGTGCAGCTGTCCAGTGTTTATAAGAAATTACTACACTTCGTACATTTCGTGTACATTTCGGGTGCTATTGCGTAGATGGATTCAAAACGTTTTGGTTTTTTAGGTATCACTAAAAGTAACAGCTTCTAATAATTCACATAATATTATTTATCATAGTCAGCAGTGAAATAATGAGAATAAAATCTAAATGCCAGTGATTTCAATTAGCCAAAGTGTTTTTAGCGAATTTCCATTGGCAAGATGAACTATGGCAGTGTCACCTAAGGCAATGACTAGGCCTACATGTAGTCAATGAGCACCGAGCATCGTCCCCATCCCAGAACACGTTTTGGGGTGTCATTCAAAAATGTTTATATATAGGCCTATGTGTTCGCACCCTACCGGCCGGATTTTAAGGGGGCGCTACCCTGTCCGCCATATTGATTCTGATTCCCATAAGAGCAATGCTACAGAATAAGTCATTTTTTCCCGTTAATTCGTGGAATAAATTTTAAAATTTGGTTTCATTTTGAAGTACTGTCATATGCGGATGTTGATTGTCGAATACATTTTCAAAACCCGTTTTATTGTTTTCATAAACGTATGATATAAATAGTAAAAAAAAGTAAACTTTATTAATTTTTTACTCAGTTGCAAAAAGAGATATTGCAAAAAACCTTAGCAATCAACACCCACAATCTATTTTACTTTAAGAAAAAAAATAAAGCTTCCGTTTTTTGACAAAAACAACACAAAAATATGCTTAATAGTGAAGGTATGTTTTGGGTATTTAACATTGAAATTGGTACCCAACTTCGCCGTTTTAAATGTGGAGAGCCGAGCCTTAAGTCCGATTTGGTCCAAACGTTGGTTTTCTAAGTAGCTCAAACGAGTTCGTTAGCCAAAAATCTAATAACCGGAAGCACTTTTTTTTATCGGAAGTAACAATCTTTTGAGATTTTTCTAATTAGAATGATACTTTTGGGGATTTATCTAAGAAAAATAAATATAGGATATTATTCTGCATATTTTGTTTTTTTACACGACATTATAGCTCGTCTGGTTTCCCAAAATCGATCAAAACGTAAAATACCATAAAAGTAAACTGTTTAAATCCACGTGGGGGCAGCTTCTGAACCGAGGCCGAGGTGCAAACTCTCCAGCAGTGCGTGAGCCGGGGTTGGAGGCTGAGGTACAAAAAATCTACTATTTATTTTGTACACTGAGGCAGCTCGGTGAGTAGACTAATTTCACAAATAGTTGGTTGAAATCCTAAAACATATAAACTTAATTTTGGAAATCCGCTCAATTCACGTCTGTGGTTCAGCTGCGCGATGGAATTATTTGTTATTATTTATTTTGTTTTATGTTATAATATTAATTGCTGTATTAACGATACATTAATCTGATTTGACTGAGTAAACTGAATTTAAAAAAGAATCACAAAACTCGCACCCAGATGAATTCTAACAATTTACAATATACAGTAAACTGTTATAGGCTATGTATTTAAAACAAATTACTCTGATAATTAAATAACTGATTAAAAAGTAGTCTATTATAAAAAGTTGCTCATCATAGCCAAATAAATAAGAAACACTTTTTACTCAATGTAAACCAGGTGTTGTACTTTCCTGTTAACCAAATGGAATTGCTACTGGTTTTTGTATAGTGTTCATTCGTAAATCATCAACACTTAAATTGATGCGTGAAAGGCAAAGTTTAAGTAATTTTCCCCAAAATTGAAATATGTCAATGGATTCGTATTGACGACCGATTCACCTTCTTTCAAAACGAACTAACTCGTAGTTCAACCGTAGGGCCGACAGGCTGCAGTAGTTTACTGTGCCTGACTGTTGTCGCTTTTACAGTCTGCCTGAAAATGTTTTGTTTTCACGGACTTTGCTTCAGCAGTGACACGTGATAAAAAAAGATCAGTCAGTGGAAGGGGAGGGGTAAATGTTCATGACTAAAACCACATGGATTAGATTAGTCAGAAACAAGCCCTTTACGTTATTATATAATTAATATATCCAACATGATGTTTCATTCCAAACTGTACTTTGAAATGATAAAATACAGAATAAAAATGGCGAACAAGTTCCCATTGGTCTGATCCAGCAAAAAATCACTGTAGAATGCTCCACGTCCAGTGACAAGAGAGAAAAAGAGGGATTTTTGGACTTCCTGGAATTCATCCCACCAGAGTAAGTTCATCGTGGCGTTTTAAACGGTCTAATTACCTACTTCGGAAGACGTTTAATTTTTAGAAGTGAACATTCCTGGAGAAAACAACGATGATTAATGTTTTGTCAGCTGTCTAATCTTTTAAGTTTTACTTTTTCTAACGTTAAAAATAGGCATATTGTTCATTTTATAGGCTTATAGTTCGAGTATATGAAAGTGTAACTTGTTTCTTGTAATAAAAACACTATTGCTGAGTGGTAATTAATTAATTTATCTTACTCTTTGACCAGTTTTCCAGAGCATTTGTACGTATATGGTAAGTTACAGACAAAATGGTCTACGCCTATAGGCTTAAGTTATAAATCATTGTGGCAAACTGGTTTATACCAGACTTTGGCCACTTTTTCGCTATTCCTTATAACACAATAGGTCTTGAAAACCTATATATATATATATACTAGTGGACCCGGCAATGCTTCGCTATTGCTTAATTTGAAACTTTGAAAGCCTGTAATTCGTATCCAGTGTAATTTAATATCCTGTAATTTGTATCCCGTGTAATTCAACATAGGCCTAATGATTGTTACACATAATTAATAAAACAACTGATTTGAATCAAAAGTTTAATACAATTTTAGGTTAGGCCTTTAAAACCTATGAAATATAATAATTCAAACATCTAATATTACAATTTAACATTATATTATTGTTACACATTATAAATAAAACAGCTTATTTGGACCAAAGGTTTAACACAATTTTAGGTTAGGCCTATTATTATAAAATCAACACACTTTTTTTGAAAGAGTTTGGAATTATCACCATAGTAACCAGAATAACACATTAATAAATACGAATCAGCTGTTTCATCTGTTATATAGCTGCTTATGGGAGGGATGAATTTTCGCATTTTCTACCCTTTAAATTCAAAATTTTGCAAAATCCTTTCTTAGTACGCCTCTACATTATTGGATGGATGTACCTTCCAAATTTCAAGTCTCTAGCTTTAATAGAATCGGCTCTGCGTTGATCATCAGTCAGGACATTGCATTTTATATAAGAGATTAGGCTATATCCTCTTGGCAAAGTGATCTAGGCCTTTTTTGCTCTATAATTTCACAGAAACATGTTACAAGTTATGCTACATCTAAAAAAATAGAATTTAGTTAGTACTGTAAAGCAATTCAATAACAAAAGACTTAAAAACAATTTTTAGCAAAATTTAAAATAAATGTAATCTCTGAGAATATAGTTTTTGTGACTTA
>JAGFPH010000152.1:872819-889901 GCA_018207615.1 Philaenus spumarius
TTAATCGTTTCTGAAAAATAAGCTAAACCCATTCTTGATCAGTTGTAGGCCATAAGGTCAAGTTAAATAGAAACAGTTAGTATTTAAATGGCGAACATTTCATAAACGTATTAAAAACTCCTTAAATATAATAGATGAATGTCGCAATTGTTTAAATAATAGAACATTTAGTATAATGATCGCTAAAGTAATACATTTTTACTATTGATCGTTTTTACTCAGTAAAGCAATAAATCCAATCGTTTCTGAAATGAGGTCTAAACTATGTTTTTGACTGGGTTTAATTGCGTTGTAAATTATTAATAACAGGTACGAAATAGTTTTATTCATGATTAATTATAGGCTATAATACAGTAATGTATTTAGTGATATTGTTTGTTTACAATGTTTGTGTTGCCTCACACAGTGTTCAAAGTCGGTAATAAAAACCGATACCGTATTAGGAAGTGATTTAACATTTCAATATGAAGTTTAACCGACAGGCCGGAGGTTTTAAAATTGATGTCACCTAGAGTTGTTTGTATGTGGTTTGGTAAATGGCAGCTTTATTTCAGTGTATTTTGAAATGGTTCTAAAGTAACTTGTAATTTGCACTATGGTAACGTCGAAACTATTAGCGAAAGAAGCATATTTACATTTGTGGCAAGCAGTGGAATCCACTAGTTATTCAGGGTGAAGAATTTACCTATGAGTTTTCATTTAACGAGCATGTTTTCAGTTGTTTTTTTTAAGACCTTTAATAATGTAATATACGCTGGTTGGCGGTATGCACTTAATTTGGACCCACGTCTTCTACAGCACAACATAGCCTATGGTTACGTAAAAAATTTAAGTTAGGCTACGGTTTAAATCATTTTTTTTAATTTTGCTTGTACAGCCCACATAGAAACTTATATGAAATCAGAAAATAAAATAACAAGAGACATTTAACAAACAAAAAACACACATTGCACACGCAAATTACAGATATGCTAAGAACAAGAACAAGAGGTAGACTAGGCTACAGTGTAGGCATATTGTGTTAAAATATCAGGAAAGGAAACATAGTCATCACATCCGTCCACCGTTTCCACTTCACATGAACGACATTTGCACGTGTGAATTTTAAAAAGTATTCCAAATATTGAGTCAATTAATGCCATAATGAACAATAGATATAATCAGTGCAAACAATAAAAAGTCCTTTTCGACTCGGCCTACAGATGTAACTGGATTTCCAAGTACACCTCATTTACTCACATAAGGTAACGATAAAACAAATTTATTTGCTCCTTGTGATAAGGATTGCATTTTTCAAAATTTCACACAAAAAGGTTTCGTAACATTTAGAAGATACTTTTTGAACTGGATCGATATTTTGTCTACTTTGTAAGTAGCCTATAATACATTTTTGGTTCTTTGGTCAAATTTTGATCACCCCATACTGTAAGGGTTGTCAAAAAGTGTATCATACAAAATTTTTAGATAATATTTATAACGTTTGCAACAAATTTGAACTGATTTGATACTGTGCCTACTAAGGGAGATATATTTTGTTACCACTGAACCCCTTTTTTCTACCCCTTGCATTGTGATGAAGTACCTTATCAAAACAAATTTCAGACAAAAATTTTGATTATATTTAGAAGATTAACAATTTTGAATTACCTTGATATTGTGTTGACAAAGGGAGTAATGAACCCTTATCAACAGTTATTCTGTAACATAACTTTGTCCTCCTCTTGCAGTGTAGTAAGGGTTGGTCATATAAACATTTTAGATAGCCTATTATTTTGAAGGTTTACCATACATTTGAACAGATTTGATACTGTGCATACTAAAGGAGTAATAATTTTTCAACTACTATTATTTTTCCCACCCTTGAGCTAATGATGAGTTATTGTTCAAAAACATTTTTGGTACTACTCTTAAGAGGTAAATGGATGCAATATTTTTCATATTAAGGGAGTTGTAGCGGTTTTCAGTAATATATACTAACTCTTTCAACAGCATTTTATCGTTTGATGTATTTTTATATAGACTAATAGGGCCTATATTTTAATGTCTCAACATTAATTTTTTGTAGAAAACCTACATGTTTCTCCGATTTAATTTTTAATTTGTCGACATCCTCAGGGCATAAAATAAACCGCTTATGTTTCGCCAATGTTAGAGGCCTATATATTCACAAAACGCAAACCTCTACAGATAATTATTACACATAATTATTATAAAATAATAATTACACATACACACATTTAAACACTTTAATATTTAAACTGACCATTGTACCAATCAGATCTTGTATCTGAGGTGTAGTGTACCAACTTCAACAAAGCTTGAGATCAATGGTTCGAATATTGATTTACAGGCGTTGAAGGCCGTCGGTGCTTTTTGACTTAATAAAAATAAAACTTGAGTAGTTTTGAAAATGTAGGGTAAAAATCCTTGAAATTTTGAGAAACACTGTCGGGAACACATTTTAAAGTAGTATACATTACTTTACTATTAATTTGTCCGTTTATTTTTATGTTGTATCACATCTTTATTTTATACCACTTATTTACTAATGAAGCCTGGAGTAGCGTAGTGCCAAACGCCAGTAATTAAATTCGAACCTGCGCAATTGTGTTGGAAGTTCTAACTGTAATAAACTTGGACGACGATGCTAACCATTGTGATGGCCATTCAGTTAAATTTTATTATTTATTTGGGATTAAAATATGTAACTGTGTTTTATAAGGAACGGAACCCTATTTATTCTGATCCAAACGTAAAATATCCATTTTCACGAGTTCAATAAACTAAGCAATAATTGGAAATATTCTTGATTGAAAAAAATGTTAGCCTTAAGAAAGGTTAGCTTAATATAAACAAAGACTGTGTAAAATCGTTATTATAAATAACATTTCGGGGTGCACTCGCCCTTTGCTTTCTACCCAAAATAAAGTAACTTCTAAACTCGACCATGTTCATTACAAACAGCTCACAAAACTAACTTTCATCCACACTAGCTCAATCACAATATTGGATTACATTAAAGACGTGATTCATTAGTTCTATTTTAGTCAAACAATGTTTGTATTGTCTGATGTAGTGGCCTCATTAAAGACTAGTTCTTTGTATTCTATGATGGCCGTATATTATCACTTCTGCTTCTATATGGCTGATGCACTTTTCACCCTTTAGCTAAGTGGAGACCTCACAAGAAGCCAAACCCTTTCCTCCCCACCATCAAGGAATTGTCAAGTATTAAATGTAATTTTCATTATACAGTATATGAAACCCTTTTTTTATAATCGCTAAAGTTCTCACGGGAAAATAAGTAATATAGAAACTCAATTATCTGAAGAGCGAAATAAACACACTAACTTTTATTGATAGGATTTTTATAAAATAGTTACTCTATTCAATAATAGAAAATGGCAGGAACAATATGTATTCTACCTAGAAATTCACGACCATTGATTATATATTATATTATGAGATATTTTGAATATGCCTATAATAATATAACATGTTAAAGTTACTTACATTAAGTATAGTTTTCCACATCATAATAAAAACTTCATACAATAATTGTTTTGTCCTATTATTTTATAAAATACCTTTAATTTAAATACACTTTAAAACTAAATTTGTTATTTTTAAATAGCCAAATTTTAAAACCAGTATCAATATCTGAAAAAGTTTGAACGACAAATACATCTAGGTCTACAAAAAGACATTGTTTTAAATTATCAAGTTCAATAACACAGGGTAATTCACGAAGATATGCAGAAACTTTGGGAGCTCATTCTACTTGTAAACGTAAAGAAACAAAATTATATAAACATAGGTCCGGACGGAAATGCTTCGTTTTCCAGATATCCACCATTTTGTTTTTTTTTACAAAATAATTCATATCTAGAGAAATGTTTGACTGATTGAGTTCAAACTTGACATGAAGTTTAACCTAACTTAATCTATCTATAGAAAAATACGCGATTATATCCAATCATGCGTTTCAAAATGGCGGTTGTTTGAAAATTTTAAACCTAATTACTGAAAAACCGTGCATTGTAACAAAAATTTCAAGATACCCGCTTTTAATTACCTGTTTGGATGGTGTAATTGTCAAAACAATGGAATGAAAGATAATAGTTAAGTTATGTGCAATAATTGGTTTGTTCAACCCGGGATCCGATATCAACACAGTAAATTCAGCAATATTGTAAACAAGTTGTACTTAAACAAGCCATGTTAAAAGAAATTGAAATTATTTACAATTTATCTTATTGTGTAGGACTAACCAAACGAATTCAGCTAATAGTGTGTTTGTGAACCTATGCCGTTATTTCAGTGATAATAAAATACAATTGTTTTTTATGTTCTAGTATTTACAGTGTAAATAAATCATTAAAATAAGAATTTGGCACATTTAAATACATTTATTAATATACTAAAATTGTTTAATTCCATGATATTAGACCATTGCTGTTTGGATACAAACTACAATAATTGTACACAAATGAAAAACAAATAAAATAATTTTCATGTTTTTTAACTGTTATAAAAATTCCTAAATTTAATTTCTTGCTTTAAATATCAGCAAAAATTCGAATTCTTTTATAAAAAATTATAACACAAAAAGTGAAATTTAAGTGTTTTCGCCAGTTTTTAATAAAAAAATATGAACTGTGAGGGCGGAAAAGGACAGCCTTGATTTGAAAAAAATAAATCCTTTCTTTTCTTTAAAAAATAAACCCTATTTGTGATTATTTGTATCTTTCAAGAAAATAAATGTAGTAACACATTTTTATCTTTGCTATCAAAATCTGGTTGTAGTTCTACGCAAACCTCATGCTAGACATTTCTTGAAATATTTTTGTCTTTGTAGGTAACAAGAAATTGTCCCACAGCATATGTCTGGCTTGCACAAGTTTAATAAAAAATTCTACATCAACCGCAAGCAGTATTTAAATAACTAATAAATTCAACCACTAATAATTTCTATAACTAGGAAAACTTTCACACTTGTTTTAAGGTAGGCTCAGCCAAAGCTGACGTACGAATAAAACCGAATAATGTGAAAGTGTTCATTTGGTCACGTGAGCTTTGGGTCGCCGTTTGGTTGCCGTAGATTGCAGTGGCAGTTTTTAATAAAAACTTTGCCTTAGATTTTTGTTAAATTAATTTCGTAAACCGTAAAATAATGTTTACCTTCTTAGTATATGACAATGACCAATAACAAATATTATTGTTTAATTGATGAATGTATTGAGTGAAATTGTCAATAAAGGCGAAAAATAAGCATGAATT
Source organism: Philaenus spumarius (assembly GCA_018207615.1). Taxonomy (NCBI): domain Eukaryota; kingdom Metazoa; phylum Arthropoda; class Insecta; order Hemiptera; family Aphrophoridae; genus Philaenus; species Philaenus spumarius. The sequence continues at coordinate 878,100 of JAGFPH010000152.1, forward strand.
TAAACAATTAATGGTAATAGCGGCTAGTATGTCAAAATAAGCAGCGCGGTTCTAGAGCTTGTTGGCCCCTCTTTGGTTAGGGAAGGGAACTACCAGCGGGTTCAGGCCTAAGGCTGGGACCACACGGTCCGGTTTCTCGGGATCCCGAAAATCGGGATGACGACAGCACAAGGTTTTAAATTGGCGCGTTCAAACAGTCCGTCGAAAACGGACATCCCGATTTCCAACGGATGGTGTTGCCGCACTGCAGGATCCCGAGAAACGGGAAGGAGATACAAAACACGTGCATTTTCTAGTTTGCGTTCAGACAGTCCGGTTATTCGGGATGCGTTGCATTGCTTCTTGTTGTGTTTTGTTAACACCAAAATGTTTGATATGGACAAACTAATAGAAAATGTACATGGAAACCCATCCCACATTCATGTACATGTTTGTAGTCATTCCTAGTGACAGTGATTGTGATAATGATTGTTAAAAAAATATAAATTGACTGAGATTATAAATATAGTGGTAATTTAAAATTATTCTATACTGAACATATCGTCAGTAAAAATCTATTTTCTCTAAAACATATTTTCGATTTAGATTAAATTTGATATATGTATAAACAATATATGTATAAATACAATATAAAATTCATTATTGTAATTGTAGCCATATCCCATTGCTATTATATATAATACTAGCTGACCAGTGCGTAGCATTCGCATTCTAACTTACTTAAATCCCACTTAGTTAAAGTACACACCATCTATAGCTGGGTATTGTTATCATCAGTGTTGCCAACGCCAGGAAAATATCCCTACAACTTACTTGATCTTACATCACTGTTACTTTCGGATTCTTTTTTTTTCTTTTTCGTATAATTGTATTTTGTATATTTTTCCGGTGTAGCGGTTAAGGAAAGCTTTAAAATGATGCCTCATTCATGTAATTTGATGATGCATTATGGAAGTTATGGCGTACCGACAAAAAAATGGCCTTGAGAAATAATATATGTGATTAATATTTATACTTGCCTTAGCAATCCTTTTAGAAGTCTTTATATCGTTTACAGCTGTTTCACCTTTTCATTTTCAGGCATCTTCAGAACGAATACACAAAAAAAACACTTCTCACAATTACACTTATAAACCGAGATTCATATGATATTTAACACAAAAATAAAAAAATAAATAAATAATGACACAAAATAGATAGACATAAAGTGTGATATGATAGACTTGATGACAGTCGCATACTGTCACTTAAATAAATTCAACAAGTGTTTTAAATGTTTTACCAAGTTTCGTTTTGTGTTTTTATTTATTTATGTGTTAAATACCAAATTAACCTCTGTTTATAAGTGTAATTTTAAGAATTGTTTTTTGTGTTTTCGTTCTGATGATGCCTGAAAATGAAAAGGTGAAACAGCTGTAAACGATATAAAGACTTCTAAAAGGGTTGCTAAGGCAAGTATAAATAATAATATTACAATATAAAACATTGATAGCACTACTATAACATTTAAATAAACAGGCCAGTAACTCTACTCTACTGCTATCAACAAAGTTTTCACCCAACCTAAATGCGAGATTGCGCATAGTCTACAATGGAATAGGTTAAGTATTGCAATGCATAGTGATTTTAAATCATATAATTAATAATAATTTTCAAAAATATAAACTAAAAATGAAAAATAGATTTTTAACCCTACAATTTTCGGTGTTAATGTTTTGATATGCCAAGCCATTTCAGTGCGTGTTGCAAGTACATTTTCAAAAATTTGCCAACTACAGTAATTATAAACCAATCCAAAATTGTTACATAGCTTTTTTGTAGAGAAATGTTTAAAGAATTCATATGTGCCAGCAGTAAAAAATGGATTAATTACATTACAAAGTTATTAGCTCAAGAAACAAAAAATGTTCAGATAACGAACGAAAAAAGTTAAACTTTAGGCCTACATAAAAATTAGTAAACATTTTTTGTAATTTTTTTAAAATGTTCAAAAGTTATGTAATTTAGTTCTACCCCAAGAGGAAGGAGGCGCATTGAGGTTAAATGGCAGCATTTTATGACATTAGCTTTTTAAATTTACTATCAAAACTCATTTATTCAGAATATTATTTTGCATTTTAGTGCCGATTTTTTTTTCAAAAGCAAATAACAATTTATTTTTATAAACTAATTCTTAAATAAATATTAAACAATTAGGAAATAAGAAAATAACCAAACAAAACAAAAAAATATTTGAATGTCTAAAAAACTAAATAAAGTTTGCAGATCACATTAAAGATACATTAATAATTATATAGTAATTAATAGTAAAACTGATGTTACGAGCTGTATTCAAAATATTAGGTTTTGATAAGTTTTAGGTTCTACCATGTAAACTGAATTCGTCTGTATTTTATAATAACTTATTTAATATTTGTCATTGCTAAAAACCTAGTGCTTCTACAGTGATGAATATCTTTTAACTTATTTTGCTTCAAGGTAGACCTACGCCTAAGGACGGTATATTATCTATTATTATTTCAAATAAATGTCACACAGATTTAGTGCCTATCCACATCCGTGTTGAAATCTAGGTACCGAATTACAGTAGTTTACATACAAAAAGAGAACTATAGACTTTGAACAATTTGTGGATGACTCACTGGTTCAGGTCGCTTATTTGGGGGATGTTAGTGAAAACAAGGTCAATACCCGGGTTCAAACTATTCGTAAACTTTACTGGGTCAAAGTTCTACAGCTAACTGAAAATATTATTTCGAAAGACTTTCATGTTCGAATATTATTATTATTCGAATTGTTAATTTTGTGTTTCACTAAGGTTTGATTCTCTATGCAGTGTTATAAAAAAAGCTTCAAAAGTAAAATCAGTTAGTTACACTATGTAGCTTATAAATTCTAAAATAACCAGCCCTGCATTGTTTAACTAAAGAAAATATTAAAGGATGCCCATAATATATGGTTTTATGTATTCTTACGAATCTTCTAAACTACTGAAAATATTTTCACCTCCATAGAATATCATATCCATAGAAAGCTTATGCCTAAATTGTTTAAATAAATAAAGTTAAAATGTTTGAAAAGTTTAGAATGGAGTAACAATTAATATCTAAAAAATACTATCAACATGTAGGCTATCAAATCTTTTCTGTTTCTTAAATAAATACTTAAATGGGCCAAATTTGTTTGACTTCCAAACAAAACTTAATTATTGGAAACTTAATTATGGGAAATATTTTGTATAATTATTAGTGTTAAGAAAAAAGCAAACCTCTGCAAGAAATTCTGATGTTATCGTGCATCTACAGTACTTTAAAGATAAAGTACTTTTCATGTTTTAGGCTTAGGCTACATGTTTTTTAAACAGGAAAACGTCCTCACTCACGTCGTAAATCACAAGTATGAGATTTAAAAATGAGAACAAACATTATTTATGTTGTTTAGATTTAATCGCTTCGGAGCTGCAGCAGATCTTAAAAATCGTGGGCCTATGTTTGAAACCAACCTCTACACATTATTCCTTATTTCATTTATTTACATAATTTTGAATATGAAAGTACAATAATTATATAAGTACAGTATTAATGGCAATAGATGTTTTGACAAATATAAAGTTTAACGAGTACAATTATTATTCTAATCAGGACATATTAAGAAAATGTTTACAATTTATTTACAGAGCCATTATTACAAAATTAAAATGTAGTCATTTAATATATAAAACAAACAAATTGTTGTGCCTGGTTTTTGGTAAACATTATGAGCCGAATGAATCACTCAGTGATAGGAAGAACTGTTCTACAAGAAAAGGAAATGACTGTTCAGCTTATCTAAGAGGGAGTGGTTAAATAATGAACATTAACTAAAACAAAGGGGACAGAGTAAAAATGGTAAATTATTTAATATAAGTTTACTTTTTAATTAGGATAACTTTTCGAACAATAAACTAATTTCTTTATCAATATTAACAAAATAATAGACATATGGAATCTAATTGAAGAATAGTTTATGAAACATATTTTTATCACACAAATAAAGTCATTATAGTCATTCCATGTAATTGACATACATTTACAGAAAAGGTAATTATTATTTTCGTTAGGTAGACGAAGTTTTTTTAAAGCAATACAGGCAAATATAGGCCTATCAATATTTATATTGGGTTTCATATAAAACCTCAATTTTCATATTGGGTTATGCCTTCTATAAGATAGGCACACAACCATGGGCGCCCATACCTATGGGCAGAGGGTGGCCACGCCCCCCCCCCCCTAGAACCCAGCAAATGAGAGACCATGAAATAACCAATGAATATCTGGTTTCATCCAATGTTATTTTTAAAAGTGACACAATATGCTGCAAATACATTTCCAGTAAATAGTTATTATTCCCCTCTCCATCATCACCTTCAAAGTATAAACATGAGATTTTTAAAATTCTGGTTATAATGAAAGTAGATAGTAGGGTTTACAAGTTTTCATAAAGTCTGCAGGTATTTTTAGTATTCTAATTTATATTTCTGCTACTGCAATGCACTGTGCGTCGGCCGCTTCTCATAGTGTTCAGTGTCAAGCTCACATGTGCGTGCGTCCTTAGCAGTGAATCCAGTGATAAGCCCCATACCCCGGGCCAGCCCCCCCCCCCCCTCTAGAAAATATCATTTGAGCGCCCATGCAAAAACCAATGAATATCTGGTTTCATCCAATGTTATTTTTAAAAGTGACACAATATGCTGCAAATACATTTCCAGTAAATAGTTATTATTCCCCTCTCCATCATCACCTTCAAAGTATAAACATGAGATTTTTAAAATTCTGGTTATAATGAAAGTAGATAGTATAGGGTATACAAGTTTTCATAAAGTCTGCAGATATTTTTAGTATTCTAATTTATATTTCTGCTACTGCAAATTTGTCGATAAAACCATTTTTATTACTTTTTAAAAACTATCAACAATAAATTGTTATTCAAAAACACATTTATTGGTTCTTTTGTAACTGGCTCACACGTGTGAAAAATCATTACGGGATAGGTTGCCATGCAAAGAGACAGTCAAGGAATTAAAACTATTGGTTTTAACTTCAAACTCAAATCACAGGAAACAGTGTTACATTTATCAATTAGGTTAGTGTTCAGTCTGATTTGTTATAATCTGTATGCATATAATAAAGAGGTACAGTAAAATGTTTTGTTTGTATGTAGGGGGTCAATCTCTGGAACTACTGAACCGATTGAAAAAATAGTTTTGGTAGATCTAGTTTAAAATATATATTTTATCGAGGAGTTGGTAACTTTTTCCTCCAGGGTTTACGCCCTTAATTTCACGAAATAATAATTTTTGAAGAATTTAATATTGATTTATACAACTTAAACGTCAACTTAACTCATTGACACGTTAGACCTATATTTTTCTTAAAGTTAGTGAGCTGAAAATTTGTACATTTATTTCTTACAAGATACATAGAAGAAGTATCATAGATTTACATTTTGTCGCGTGCTGCTAAGGGGTGAAAATGTAGTAACTACCCCTATAAAAACATGTTGATTGTTATACTTTCCTTAAAGCTAGAGAACTGAAAATTTTTCACTTATTAATTTTAAGTGTTAAAGGAAATAAAATAAATAGTAACACACGCAATTTAAATAGTTATTCTAATGGGTGAACTGGGGGTAGCAGCCCCTTTACAATAAAAATAAATTGGTATACTTCCCATGATTGACACCTTTGTTTCATAAGTCGTAATCTGTTTGCGTTTGCTTCACCGCGGGGATTAGCGAGCGAAGGGAGGAGGTGGCTGAGCCCTTTAGTGTACAATAATTTTAAAATAACGCTTTAATTCACTAATTCCATGTGATGGTTGTTTTTGCACGAAATGAATCAATAAGGTTGATTTACAGAATCGTGTAACTTACTTGCCGTTGAATATTTAATCAACTTTTGTCGAAACAGACCAAATTTAATATAGAATCGAGCAAATCTTGCCATTTTGATCTTTACAAGTAGCATATAGTTTTATCAAGTTAAAAAATAACCTAAACACACGTTCAGGTTGATGTATTGTACATCTACCTGTACAATTAACACGACCTTTTTGCTCAGGTCTAAATAGTGGGGAAAACTTTGTAAACTGTGTAGGCCTACAGGTCGCCTGAATACTCTTCAACACTTTCATCAGTTTTGACGTTGTACAGGTATAAGTCCTTTTATGCGGATTTTGTGCAGCACGATTCTACAAAAAGACGCCACTATGCAAGCAATTATGTGATGTCGCTTGGGGCTCTTGCAGTCGCCATTCGCCATTGTTTTGGAATAGTGATCTTTTAGTAGCAGTCGGACTGCACAAAACGCTTAGGTAAAAGGTATATATTTTCTTAACGTGTGTACGGGCCTTTACTTTAAACTTCAGTTATAATAATGACCATTACTTCAACTTAAAATAACATCTAATTTGATTCTGATCTAAGTTTAATTAAGAGCCCTTTAATGCAAGCTTTTTGTGTAGGCCTAACCAGATGCCCGGCTGAAAAAAAGACGTCACTAGTCTTTAGCAAAATGGTAAGCAATGGGGACTTTATGAACTTGCCACTCGACTCTCTTGCCTTGCCTTGCAAATTGGCGAGACCGTAGTCTCGGTTAAAAGACCGCATCTGTTTTAAGAACAATGGCTGCTTATCTGAAACTAAAAGAGTGACTTTATTGAACATTTATTGACTAAATTTGAAATAAATTTTGATTGAGAACGAGGTGGTGAATCTATGGAAAACGCTGGGATTGGCTACGAAAGTATATGGTGTTTAGAATTGAGCTTGGGTTTTTTGGATACTTATGGTGGTTCGTAAACCAGACATAAGGGACCTGCGGAGGTGCAGAGTCAGTGATGATTTGTTGGATGTGAGTGTATCGAGACCCTTCGGTTCTGTGTTTGACTCTATTTGTTAGTTTTAGGATGAATTCCTCGAGTGTGGGGATTTTGTGCCCTTCAGAAATGGTGACGTTCGATAAGTACCATGGGGAGTTGGTGATCCAACTGAGAGTTTTGTTCTGGAAGGAGTCCAACTTTTTCAAACTACAGAGGATGTCCCACGTACGTGGAGAACTTCAGTAGGAGGAACTTCAGTAAGTTCACCAACGCAGGGCTCACACTGGGCGCATCCCTCCTCCACAGCCACCACCTTCTACAAGGGTACCCATGCCTCCGCCATCACCACCACCACCACCACCACCACCTCCACAGCAACCATCAATTTCAACATCGTCTTCGGACGATGAATCTCCAATGGAGATCCAGCCAGCCCCTCCAGTCACCAATGTCACCATCAAATCGTACGCCAAGGTTACGATGGCGGCACCAAAGGCGCAACGGGCTCCTAAAAAGGCTCCTGCTGCCACCACAAAAACAATTCCACAAAAGAAAGTGGTAACCATTCCCCCACCTTCAAAACCGGTAGTGCCCACAAAAAGGACACCTACCACAGCCACGACATCTCCAAAAGCGGAATCACCTGACTCCGTCCTCAGATTTCTTCAAAACATCACGACCGCTGATGTATTCAAGTGGATCCAAGAGATCCTACCCAAACTCCTAACGGAGAGCGATACTAAAACAATTATCATAACTATACTAACTTCCCTAGGTGCCATATTCATGCGAAATTGATAGACAACTGAAAATTCTCGCATGGAATGCCAGTGGAGTCCTCAATCGTAAATCAGAACTCCGAAACTTCCTCCAAGAAAGAAACATCGATATTGCTCTAATATCAGAAACTCACCTCCGACCATCCAATCACTTCAACATTCCATGCTATACGACCTATCGTACAGATCGTCCCAATACTCAAGCTCGTATTGCCGGGGGTGGAACGGCCTTACTGGTTAGGGTTGCCATACGTCCGGATTTCTCTGGACATGTCCGGGTTTTGAGGTAAAAAAAATGGTCCGGGGGGATTTTCCTAAATTACAGGAAATGACCTCTTTTTTGACTATTGGAAGTAATGTATTAATATATTCACAAAATAACATAAGGAAGGACTAAATTGGAAAATTATTTCATGAATCTGACTTAGTTTTTGAATGCTTACAACATAATACGCATTATTATAACAGTTCTTTCACATTTGATGCGATAGTTGAGATGCTACGGTTTCGCTGGTATGTTGATCACGTCTCCGTTGTTCTTACTACTGTCTTTTGTCATCGAAAGAAGAAAGAAGTAAGTGAGCAGTAAATAGTTCGATTGCGCGCGCAACCATAACACCTGTTTCCTGTTTGTCTTCCATTCTTCACGTTTACATTGCATTGCATTTGTATGGGTCATTTTCGACTATCTCGTTCACCGTTCACTGTTGTTTTCTTTTATTTTTTTAATTAACAAAATAAGTTAGCAAAAATTGGTACTGTTATGTTTATTTTAATATTTTATATAGTTTAATATTTAACCTTAAGTAATATTGTACCATTATTTCTGTATTATTAATATTGTAACTTATTAACATTATACTATTCACACAAACATTTTTGTAGTTTTTTCTTTCCATTATCTATCAATAGCTAACTATAAAAATGCATTAAACATATTTTGTATCAGGTAAATTCGAAAAAAGCAAAAAAAATAGGTTCAAACCCGTTTTTGAAGGTTTAATTTTTCAATGTTTTCCCCGGACCTTCCCTTTTTTATGTGGGATATTACATATCAAACCCCTAGCCACCGCAACATAAAATGTCCTCTTTTTGGGTGTCAGAATATAACAAATGTCCTCTTTTTGGGTATCAGACATATGCCAACCCTATTATACTGGTTCACAAACGGATCGTTCATCAAACGATTCCTAACGATCCACTATCTCTGATTGAGCATACAGCAATCAGCATTAATTCCCTTGGGACGGATATACGTATAATCTCTGTACATATCCATCCAAAACCCACATTAAAAATCACTCATCTCAAAAATCTTCTGTCATCGGACGATTTATCCATCCTAATGGGCGATCTAAACTCCAAACATCCTGACTGGATCGCAAATACACACGGCAAAGTGCTGCAAAAGTTCCTGCAGAATCACCCAAAGATCAAAGTGATCGGTCCCAGTGAACCGACTCACTATCCCGTGCGAAACAATTGCTTACCAGATATTCTTGACATTGCTCGACTCTCTTTCTGTCACCATTGTGTTTAGGAGGATACACATACGAGCAGGTAGCCTATTCGTCAAGTACTAGCCAAATATTTGCCGAATCCCACGTGTCTGTACGATTTACTTTGCTCACTATTTGCAAGTACATGGCTTTTCCCGCTCATAGTAGGTATTTTAATGCAAGTATTTAAAGTTTCCGCACATAATATTATTGATTCGGCAAGTAGAGCTGATTTTTTACAATTGACAGAACATATTTTTAATTAATAGGCGTGGTCTTATAATTCGAATTGTGCCTTGTTGTTGCAAGGTGTGTAAAGTAAGGCTTTATTATTTCCAATTAGTCTATAGCCTACTTATTTCTACTAACTGTTTAACTGTTTACAAACCTTAATAAATAGTAAGAACATTTCCACTAGAATGCAAGCAGTAAATCTAAATCATACTCTCCAGACACTGCACAATGTAAGTAAAATACATTTATATTAGCAGCAGACCTGATAATGGTAAATCTGTAGCGCTGTTGAGTTAGCACCAACTCTTCCATCCATTTCAAGATTAAAAACCAGTGGTTTATACATTTTACCTAGCAAAATTTTTGGCGGAAATGTAGTTTTAATTACCGTACAGTTAAAGGCCTTAGCGTAAAATTGGATAGTCATGTTAACAAAACTCCGCTTATACCCCTTGAATATCAATTTCCATTGTTTTAATTATTTATATTTTAAAAATTAGCCAATGACATTAATTTAAGAGATGGAGGTGAATGCCAGCGTATAGGGTGCTGTTTCTTCAATGGTATAGGTGAGGGTTATAAATACAGTAGACGATTTTAACTCAGTAATTGCGGTTCCCAATTCTCAGTGTGCAATACCAATCGAGTAAAAGCATCGAATTCAATTAGCGAAGCCGACCTTCGAAGGCTGCTATGATATTATATTAGTAAAGAGCTCGAGCGCTACTAGAATATCTCTTGTATACACTACTTTAGTTTTTACTAACGCCAGTCTTATTTTATTTCCGCCATTGCGCGAGACATTTAAATTTGCAGAAAGCTCAAATAATAAAAAGCTGGTAGATAATAAAATTCGTCCCTATAAGTGACTCGACTGAAAAACATTTTTTTTCGTCTTGTTTATAAGCAAATATTTTTAATAGAAACTTAATTTGCTTAAACTTAAAATAATTTGCAGTTTTTATCATCATGCATACAATTAATTGTTAATTTATTATTATTAAAATAATAGACTTATGTAGGCTATAATAAAGTTAAATATGTAGACATAATTTATGTGTAGGCTTAATTCAGCTATTAGACCTCTGTTTAATTATAGGCCTATAATCGCCAGTGAAACATAATTACTATAAAAAGCATAGGCTATTTTTGTTCTGTTATTAATGTAAGCTTATATAAAAGGTATTTATTATTTTACTCAATAAGTTTATTAAAATAATTTCACAATTTGTGACACATCGAATTTTATAGGTTGTAGCATTTATCAAACACTTGTAAGCACTGTCAAACCTTAAAACAACCCATAACATATGGGTGCGTTCACAAAGAAAGCTGGTTGCAAGTTACTTGTTTCTAGGCGCTTGCTCCTAGCGCTTGCAAGCCCTTGTGAATAGTTTTGGGTGTTCACAACAAAAGCTTGCAACTTTCATTCCGAGAATGACTTCATCAAGTGATGAAGAATAATTTTTGCTTGCAAATGTAGATTTGAAAGTGCACCGAAAGAGAATCAATATATATGAAATTAAGCGCGGAAGAGGAAGATGTGGTGAATACCACCATCTGTTTCCTCAATTAATATTGGACAACGTAAGGTTTTTTTTCTTATATTGAGAATGGAGTTGAGCACATTCATATCCTCAAGAAAATTGAAACTAATTTGGATAAATCCTGTGGAAACTGGCAAAAACAACCAATTCATTCGGAAGAACGGCTAGTTATTTGTATGAACTAAGTCTTTAATATGTTTGAAACTATTTGTTTTAATAACCATTTACCATATAATAATTCTATACAAATAGTTTTTAAAAACCATTATAAGATAAAAAATGTAGTTTTCACTGCGAGTTGTCAGCGACTTGACTGCTACCAGCGCCGGAAAACAAGTATGAAAAGTTCTTGCTTGCCGGTCAGCGCTTGTAGCAGGCGCTTGCAAGTCGGAACAAGCGTTGTCTCTGAACGCACAAACTTGATACAATGAAAACTTTTTCTCGCGCCGGTCAGCGCCGGCCAGCGCTTGTTAGCAAGCGCTTGCAACCAGCTTTCTTTGTGAACGCACCCTTAGTCGTCATATTATGTTTTTGTAGAGAGCTGTTTTTAATATCTTCAACGGTGAAAGCATTGCAACAATCAATTTGGTACAGTAGTTTTATCTGTGTGCTGGTAACTTTTATTGAGAAAGTTACTTAGAAAATCTACTCGAAAAGAGCTTTCTAACAACACAAACATTGTTAAAATTGACAAAGTATTTTTTATAGAATTCTGGAAATACACCTCTTTTTTAGACCAACAATCTTAACCTACGGTATTTACAATATAATTTTAGTTCATTTGTAATTTTTATTTCTCTCAACCTAACAAGCAAGCTATAATCAACACATCAGGAAGGCAAATATGCTACAGCAGCTTTGTTCTTTAATAGGTACTTTCTATTAT
>JAGFPH010000152.1:889911-905282 GCA_018207615.1 Philaenus spumarius
AATGACCATATTGAATATTTTAAAATGGATACTGTCTAAATTGAATTAGTCTCGATCAATCTATTGATGTCAATAAGAAAGTAAAACAAACATATTGGAATCGCTTTGGTAAACCGTTTGATTGAACTCCTAACCATCTCCTAACCAATAAATATGTAATGACCTTAATCACTAGTGGCGAACGCTATTATCAGGCGGGGACGCGAAACAAATGTTGACTTGGCTGGCCATAGAGATAACTGCCTATCATGTCACTCTGCATGCATCCCTATGAATATATTATTAACATCTTTACCAATCAATCTCAATACTAATTTTTCTTCTTCGCAGAATGTCACTTTTGATTGATTGCCAGAACATTAGAATAGTATCTGGCTTGTAGCAAGGCCGCCTCTGTATAATCAGTTAGGTCTGATAGACTATAGAGACGGTGTTGCCTGTGGCCTCAACGAAATCAATGAAACTCAGAAGTTGAAGAGTTCGTTTAATTTGGTATTTCGGCATTTGCTTACTTTGATCGCTTTGATATTATAGTCTATAGTATAGGCCTAAATGCTAAATTCAGGTAATTTTAAAAGAACGAACAATAGGCCTACATTATCAAATAATTAGTAGGCTCATAATTGGAAAACATTTTATTTTATTTGTTATTAGTAAAAACTACATGGGAAATAATTAATGAATATAGAAAACAAAATAATAGATCCGAAACTATTGCACTAAACATCAAGGGGAAAACATATTCTGAGCCTTCAATAATTGCTGATCTTTTTAACAATTTTTTACTTGTAATATAACTAATAGTCAAACTTTAAATCCTGTACCCATTAATGTTAATAACAGATACCCATCCATGTTTCTTTCTCCTGTGTGTGTGGAGGAGGTATCCAGGGTGATTAAAAGCTTGAAGAATAAAAAAGCCACTGATATTGATGAGATTTCATCTTGGCTCATCAAACAATGTAAAACAATCATCAACAATCATAAAAATTCAACAGGATCTTTATTTCTTGAGCCTCTGGTTTGGATACAATAGACTTTCTTTAAATGTAGCTAAAACAATGTTTATTAACTTTTCCATTTCTAATTCCTTTCATTTCCTGGTGCCGCTTAAATATCATAGTGTTGACTGCCGTAGCCAGTTTTGTGATTGTAGTGAAGTTACTCAAAGTAAATGCACTAAATATATTGGCTTGCAATTGGATGAAAAACTATCGTTTCGAAATCATATATCCAGTTTAAAAAAATATGTGTTTATGTTTTTAAGAAAGTTTTCATTTATAAAAGCATATCTGCCTGTACGAGTGCAGCGGCAGGTTTACTTTGCATTTGTTCATTCTAAGTTGGCATATGGTTTATCTATTTGGGGGGGTACTTATAATTCACACTTAACTCCATTGATTAGGCTCCAAAAAACATTCGCTAGATTGATGTGCAAAAAAGGACGGCTTCAAAGTTCCTTCCCATGTTTTATTGCAAAAAGAATTCTTCCTCTTCGGTATCTATATGTTTTTAAAGTGTTAGAACTATTTTATAGGGTAAGTGGCAATGAAGGGGCTCGGATAAATCACGGTGTACCCACAAGGCAGGTAAGCAAGGGATTTGTAAAGTTAACCAAATGTAATAAAACGTTTATTCAAAGAACCTTCTTCTTTCTTGGGCCAAAATTCTTTAACATATTGCCTTTATATTTAAGGAATATGTCCGATATGAGGGCTTTTAAGGACAAACTTAGACACTGGTTATTTTCTCTTTCTCCTGAGGCTTTGGAAAATATGTTTATATCTCTTCAATGATGAAACAGAGGTGCAAGGTCTGACTATATAGTGTGACTGAACCTAAATATATGATTTAGTATGTATAGGCCAAGGAAATGTATTTTAATGTAGAGTCAAAAACTTGTTTTTTTTTTTTTATAAAATCATAGTCCGTCCGTCTGTTTGTGTGTCTGGATGTATGAATGTATGCATGAATGAATAGTAATTAATATTTATTTAAGATAACTCCCGCACACATTTAAGGGTATTTTATTGCCTTTCTGTGTGCGTGTATGTTTTCCACAGTATTTTAATTTAGTTTTGAATATATAATTGAATGTTATGTTAATATTATATAATAAGCTATGCTAATATTATTTTATAATTATTGTAAATTCATTATTTTGTAAGAAATCTTAATTTCATTGTTTTATAAGTATGGTAATTTCATTATATAAAGATTGATTTTTAGTTTTGTTTTTAAGTGTAATATTTTATATGTTAATGAAGTTATGTCATGTGTCTGTGGAAAATAAAAATAAATAAATAAATAAAACAATGTGCTGATGAGTTGGTCAAGCCTTTACAGGTTTTATTAGGCTAAACATCCCAGGATTAGTTCCAAATTCTGCCACCACGGCGCAGCACTAAAATTGAGTCATTTTGTATTTGTGTTTATTGGTGGAATTTTCGTCCGATCTTCATTTGCAAAACTGATTTGTGAACGGAATAAGATTAGAATTCACGCCAAAGAAGCTAAATTTTAATTAAGTTGCTGGTTTAAAAAATAATAATAAAATAATTGTGTTACAAAACGAAAAATGCAAATCGCAGGTAGTCATTTTGAAGACAATAATTTTTAATTAATTTTACACTTTTAATTTTTAAAATCGCCTGGCTGGTTTAGTCGGTATCGTTGTTTAAACATTTACAGTAATGAGAACAAACGCGAGAGTGACACGAAGCAGGTGCAGTGCCGCTGTGACTCACTCACGCCACCTATCCCCCCACCACGCGTCTCAGATGTTGCTTGTATACAGTTGGATGACGGTTTCCTGCGCTTCCATCCATGTGATCTCCCGCGATTCTTCTTTGTTGTACTATTGCGTCGTCTTGTAATTATTGTTAATGAGAACGTTATTTCGTTTAACATTTGTTTTCTTAATGGATCGCCGAGGAACAACAAAATCTAAAAAGCAACTTCGGCTTTCAACGAAGAGGAAGAAGCGCAGACTGCCTCTCGCTCTGCTCGCTGCTAAATCTCGGATGTTAGTATTAGTACAGTATTATAAAAACATAATTTGGTTCTTCTGGATAAGATTCTTGTTTAAATAACACCCTGATAAACGCTTCGTAAAGAGGGAATGTATAATGACTTTTAGTAAATGTTAACGAATATAAATATAGAAAAAGGGAGTGTAACGGGTGTTACTGAAAATGGATACCGGTAGTGAAGTTGAACTTCATGTAAATGTTCTTAAAACTCTGTGAATTTTAAAACTGTAAAATTTAAAAAAAAATATGAGTTATTCCACAGTAAATGTAAGTAATGGAACTGTAATTCAAATTGATATTGGCATTCAATTTTTTTAAACATAAAATTAAATCTTGTGTAACGGGTGTTACGCAGTTGCTAAAATTAAGATTTTTAACATATATTATATACTGTAATAATAATAAGGTGTCAAATAACAACAAGAAGTATAATTGAGATTTCTTTGATCACTATAAGAAATAAAAACTTATATTTCATAAAAAAACTTATATTTAACAAATATATACTGTAATAACTCACTATTTTATTTCTTGCTACTAATTTGTTAATATTTTCTAAGAACATAAGGTATGATATTTTGATACAAACTCAAATTATTTTTTATTTCAGAATATTTGGTGAATACAAGTAACACAAATTTAAAACAAATTATGAAAGTTGGGAAAATTTTATAAAAATAGAATGGAACACAAAGATAAATTAACTTCGGGGAGGGGTTTGGTGCCGTCTTTTTCCAAGAAAAAAATTTAACATAAAAGAAATATATATATAATAAAATAATATTCAAAACAAGAAGTGATTTTAGGATAAACAAAGGACGAATGAAAATTATTATATGATAAATGGTAATGTGGATAGAATGAGCACAAGTCTATATCGAAGTACCAAGTTCAATTGACCACACATAAATTATTATACACATAAAAAAAGCATTATCAGTATTCAGTTTATTTATAATATAAAAGTTTCGGTTCTTGGCAGATCGGAGAAAAAATATAACAAAATTGAAATGAGGTTATAAATTAGAACATTCTTACCAAGTATATTCTTCTCAATATTTAACATTCGTTTAGGCCTAGATATATGAAACTTTTTTATTGACAGTAGTATTCAATGTTAAATTAATCAAACATTTAATAAGATACAGTTTCATCTAAAAATTTCACCAATATAAATTCGTATCTTTTCTTCAATATCTTTTTGTTAATTAATTAATTAATTTCCTATCTATATATTTAAATAAATTTTGGATTGTTACAATACCGGTACTTAATACATTACATGGATATAGTTCAGTACTTTTTATACTATGCCTTGAGGGCCTATTATGAATTAGACTTACTAAAAATCAGTCTTATATATGCCCCTATCAAGAATTAATATAATAGGCCTAAAACTTTAAATAAAAACAAAATAATCGCTAAATCAAATTCTAGAATTAACAATTTGGAACTTCATAAGCGCATTCATTTTTCAAAAATATCAACTGCTAGTGGAAACTCGTAAAGAATTGTAAAAAGTCCTTTGGGCTACTGTAGGTTATTGTAATTTGCCAAAAATATTCTTAAATTTGTCATCTCTCAGAATATGATATTTAATATCCCAGCGAAATCTGAGATATTGATGATAATTGCGCTTCTTATTTTTCTCCCTACATTTTTTTACTCTGCTTAGGATCTTTTAAAGTTGTTCTTCTTTTAGTGTATTGTTCTCTTCTCTTCTTTTTTTATCTCACTCTCTGGCTTTTTGCAAATGCTGCTGACACTTTACAACGTCACTCATCATTTTATCGTGAGAAAAAAATGTATGAGGTGTAATAGTAATAGAATTAAAACTTTAAAGATAAATAAAATAATTAGATACGCCTAACATTCATTGCCCAGTAAATACAATGAATACTTATTTAAGTATTCATTGGTAAATATGTTAAAAGATTCATTCTGGAATTACAAATAGGAAATTCGCAGTATGAAATTTGAAGGTGTTATCGTGTTAAATTTTATTTAAAATAACATATCTGTCTTAACTTTTTAAGTGTTGCTACCAAAATTAATAAACTCTCAATAGGGCTATGTATTATACATATACTAAACACTGAATGGTTGTGAGTTGTGTTGAATTGTAACACCCGATACATTAAATTATGTAACACCCGTTTCGCGAATTACTCATTAAATTATAAAACTAAAATTAAAATAATAATACCAAAACATTAGGGAAACAAAACCTCTTACTTTTACAGTAAAAGTATTTTCCTAAGGTGTTTGTTCATTTTGTAATACTAACTTTTGTAAACAAAATGTAACGGGTGTCACATCACGTATTACTTAAGTTTAAAGGCAAATTACAAATGAAAAGACAATATATTATCTTAAATTATGGCATTAATAGTTAGAGAAGTCTTTCAGCTATCTTCTGTAGCAACTTCAATCACTAGATCAGCTGTTTCATATTTATTGCAGTGCTGCTAAGTTCACAGAATAAAACATTTCCGGAGGATAGCTGTTGATACTCACAGAACAAAGAACTTAAACTAATTACAAATATCAAAATTTGCTAAAAATGTTGAACATATTATTAAAGTAGAACTTTTCACCTTGACATGCAACATATTGAATTATATTATATTTTATTTTTATTTTTTACACCTCAGGCTTACTTTAAGGTGGAATGCCTGAAATACTAGTTTCATTTCTTTCATTTCTACAAGTTTCAAGGTTTTGTTAAACATATCAATATACCTACTTTTTTTTCAGAGTGACTAAGAACGTATAGGTTTGCTGACCACGGTAATAACTTATTACTTTAGGAAAATTTCGCAATTAAGCATTTTGATTGATTAAGCAGTATGCCAATACGTGAACCAACCATTTCTCTTGCGGAGTTCAATGGCGAAACATTAATGGCCAAATAGTATTAAAGATAAAAATATGTACCGTATGTGTATATCCTTGAAAAAAGGTTTATTGTATTATTGAAACAGTCCATTTTATGACTGTCACGTGTAATACATGGTATTTTGCACTATTCATTTTTTATTTATTTCTCGTTTTCATGTATTAAAATATAAGTTTTATTTGAAACAAATAACTAACGTTATAGGGTAATATTATTCATACCCTGGTGTTATTGAATAATGTATGGCCAAAGAACCTGTATATAGGCCTACTTTCATAAATCCTTTAATTTGAACTACTGTATATTTTTCTATATTTATTCTAGATGTCTCTTTTCGACTTACAGAAAATACTTTTTAACAGATAACAAACACCTGTCGTAATCAGTAGTCTAGTCTAGTAAGTGTGTCCGGCCAGAGTATGAATGCGAGTAGTGAGTGAGTTGACGAACGCTACAGTTGCAGGGCCGGGCAGAGCGGCTGGCTGGTGAGGGGGGGGGGGGGGGTGATGTGCTACGCGGCGGGAGGAGGGAACCGGAGCGTGAAAGAAATAATGATAATATCTTTAAAAAACGATTCCGATACGACCATTTGACCAATTTAATATCTGAAAACGGCAAAATTCGTTTAAAATTTGTATTTACAAAATGACTACCTGCGATTTAAACAAAATATTACAGCAAAAAAAAATATGTATAAAACTTTTTTATAAATAAATTTTAAAAAAAATCATCACAATAGCGTGAATGTTTTATTCATATCATTTACAAAATAACTTACAAAACAAAAATCGGATAATATTTATGGAAATTATTCGTAGTACAAATTTGCCTCAGAGGTGCTGCCATCTATCGGGCCAAAAACACAACTTTTTCAGGGATGTTTAGCCTTAACTCTTCTTTCTCTGATGGTAGATTCCCTTCTAGATTAAAAATTCCAAAGTCCTTCCATTATTTAAAAAGGGTGACAGGAAAGACATTAATAATTACAGACCCATCTCATTACTTCCTGTGTTCAGTAAAGTTTTTGAAAAACTATTTCTGACACAACTTTTAAATTTCTTAGATAAATTTAATATTCTTTTTAGTGGCCAATATGGCTTTCGAAAGGGTAAATCTACAGTTGATGCAATAGTCAAATTAATTGACTTTGTTGTAGAAGGTCTTGACAATAGAAATAACATTATGAGTATCTTTCTGGACCTTTCGTAGTGTTTTTTTAAAGTATCCTCTTTGACCCTTGGCAGTATCCTCTTCAATAATATTTGTGTAAAACGAGTTAACAACTAAATACAATTTTAAAATAAATTATACTTTATTTTATTTTATGTTGTGATGTTTTTGTTATTTTGTTGTTATGCTTTATTAAGCTAGGTCTAGGTACTGTTAGAATTTTTGTATTGGTATTTAAAAAAAATGTTACTTCATTTCTAAAGTTGATAGTTGTTTTCATCAATTTTAAGTTTATGGTGCTATTCGGGCTTTTCTTGTTTATTTATTTAAAAATTTGAAATAGTAATTTCTATTGCTCATCAATTTTGGTCGTAACTTATCAATGTGTGTTTTTTTCCTTGTCTGAACAGATGTCTCTTTTTTACCAGTTCTAGTTGCTGTTATAATTTGGAGTTTTATGTTACGTTTATAGGAGCATTGTATGCTGGATACTGTATAAATATCTGGAACCCTGGCAATCATAAATTAAACCAGATTTAGCCTACAAAAAAAAAATAAGGTTCAGTTAAGAGTTAGGACCTTGAAATTCGGAACCTGACTATCGTCCTGGTAGTATCTAAAAACTACTAAATCCTGTTTCCGTATTCAGGGGCTTTTGTGCTCGACAGCAGGCAGCAGTAGACTCGGAAGCGTTCGGGAAAATTTTGAATCACCGTGACATGGCGCCACTACATTGTCTATAGCCATTGACTATGTAAGTATATATAGTCAATGCTATAGCCTACCAAGTCTTTAGACAGCGATTCAGATTGAAGACTGCTAATAAAATATTTATATTGTACGTTTTATAATTCCATATTACCATTGTATTTGGATAACCTCTATGATATTACTTACTTGTGTAAATAAATACTGTAGTACTTTACTATCCATGTAAATAATATGCATATTTTTTTAAAGTACAAACTTACATACTTTATTTATTTCATCTGATTAAACCAGGTTTAAAAAAGTTTTATAAAAAATGTACCGGTATGTACTTAAATTACAATAGTGTATCTATGCATATTTTAGTTTTTGTAATAAAAAATAGACCAACATTTTTTCAAAAGGCTATAATTTAAAGAAAGTTTTAAGGAAGTTAATAATTATTTTATTAATGCCTTAAATTTATATAGTAAGAATGTTTAAGAATTAATAAAATGTCATTAAAGTATTGAAATACAACCGGTAACCTACATGCAATTATTATGAAAATAATAATTTCACTCCTTACACTATCTATAAATGCTATTACTTATTACTAAAATAAAAATGTTAATACATTATTGTTGTCTTCTGAGGGCTGAGGCGTCCATTCGGTCCATTCACTACCACTACTGTGACATGAAAAATCACTAGACCTCTACTATCACCACTCAGTCTCACAACCTCTATTGTTTCTACTTCGTCGTCTAAAAACTGAAACCACAAAACTTGCATGTAGGCACGCCTATACAATATAACAAGTACACAAAACACAAGCACAAGTAGGCTGTATAAGCATCGCATAGAATTAGTTGTTTTGGAGCTGTTTATTTTGAGGTTAAGTATCAATAATGTTAAAACTAGGCCTACCGATAGATTAATAATAGATCATATATTTTATGTTTGTTACAAAATACCTCTTTTGGTCTATTTTTGTGAAGATAAACTATAGCATCCCGGTTTTGTTTTAATTTCATCATAGGCATTACCATTTATCTAAAAATTTGTTTTGCTGTTAAAGGCAGGTTAGGTTGGTTTGATTACACATGAGTGTACATAGTTTATGTTTTAAGACATAAATGTTTTCTGTTTATATCTCTTTCATTATGTTGAAACCTTGTGTTATTAAAGTTGTTTTTAAGATATAACTACATAAGGGCGTAAATTTACTATTCGACAATAGGCTGATATTTTTGCAGACAAGACATTTTACATTCTACTGTTGAATTGAATTGTTGAAATGTTGAATTCAGGTAAACATACTGTGACTAAATACTATAGGTTAGAACCTTTAGGCTATTCTTCTTAAATTATTATTCTTGTATTTCTGTTGCCATATTTTAGCCTAGAGTCGAATAGTAAATTTGCGCCCTACGTAATCTTGGAGTCAGTTTACAAAGGCAACATAAAAACATTGATCTCAGAATTATTAGATGGTAATATAGCCTATCGACTATATTAATATTTTCCTAGTAAATATATAAATGTTTGTTTCAAATCTACATATGCCTTAGGCTTTACTAGAGGAAGAACGGTGAAATTACAGTACATGCTACCATATTGACAACAACAGTTTTTCTGGAAAGTAAATAGTAATACCAACTTATGCACTTTGTCACTGTTAGATGGAAGAGGGGAGGCGAATTTATGTTATACTGGTTTAAGATCAGCAAGGGTACATTCAGGCATGTTACAAAATAAAACCAATTTACTTAGTATTACGATGGCGAAGACAGTGATGTAAAGGAGATGATAAAGATGGTGATGGAGGTTATTACAATGTCTCATATTTGTCCTTTACACAAAGTTTTCAGTTTTATATTTGTAAAGTTTAATACTTTGTGTTGAAGTATTAAATTTTATATTAACATAATTCTTTCTTATTTTTACACTATAGTTTATTTCTTTTCCTGTTCCATTCTGAAGATTGAATGGTCACTCTCCAGCATTAATTTGTTTAGGTAAAATAAACAATGACTTTAATTACTCACTAAATCTTTGTGCTTAAGTTTACAACAAGTCTCCTTATACTGATATTTTTGTAGAAGACAACTTTTTCAGGTGAGAGACTACAGTATTGCTGCACATATTAGTGTGGTAAGCACATTGAATTAAGACTAACCTAATTGAATGTCGAATTGTTAGTTCAAACTGGGAATTTGTTATTTTTCTTTTCTTTGGTATCACTTGTTTTAGTAGTTTTATTATCTTTAAATGTACAAATTTTATGTTTAGGTTGGTGATTTTTTCTCAATTTGTTTATATAAAAATTTAATAATGTCTATAGCTTTATGAATTGGAAATTATAGCCGTGACGCCATGTCAAACGTAGTAATATCATTGGATCATTAGTTTATCATGTTTATTAACTGCAAATACTGTATTCAAATTGATACAAATATGTTTTGGTTGATGTTATAATTTTTTTTTACAATATAGCCTATATTGTAAGTATATACATATGTTTAAATATCAATTATATAAGTGATATATGTATAGCTGTACGCAAGTTAAATTATGTAGTAATACATTGCTTAATTTTTTGCTCGTTGTTGGAATGTAATCAGGATTTTACTATGTTTACAAATTATACCGACAATTTTTCATTAGTATTTATATTTATCGTTTAGAGTCTACCAAAGAGTGAAAACTTAGTGTTTTGTTTGCTTGTATCCCAATATTATATACAATAATTTATTAAGTTTGTTTTTGCGATAAATTCACTAATAAAGTGAACCTCAGTTTTTCCGCAAAAAGGCGTAGGTTAATTTCACCCAATGTTTGTATAGCTTCCAAACTTTAATCATTCATTGACCTGTAATCCTTTGATAAAAGGATTATCATTCAGGCTTTTATGATCAAAAAAGTCATCATTAATATGGTTACAAACTGGAATCATACTTTGACTGTTATTTATATTTAAGTTTATGTTATTCAACAAAATAATACCATCTGTTCTCATAAACTTGACACCAATAGTAATACAATTAAAAATAATGATTATGTTATAGAGCGTTATTTTGAGCTTAGGTTAGGTTCCTTTGCAGAAATACCGACTTAAGTTGACTTGGTGTATACTGTAATAACTGGTAGAATTATAACATCGCTAAAGAATTTGCCATTCAAGAATTGAACGTTAAAAAGTGTAGCCTACTTTTTTATTTATAATTATTCATTTCTAACTACGCTGCTATTTCAATTTGTAATAACTTTTTATAGTCTGTGTTACCATACTTATCTACAAATCATTTATTATATTCTGTTGAGTAGTTTGAAAGCTTATGCGTGACCAAAATCCTCAGAGAGCCAGAAGTAATTTTATATTTTTTTCTTTGGCTTTTGGTAAGAAACTGAGCAAAATATGTAGAAATTGTATTTTTTTACTCTCTAGAAAAATTAATGAACAAACTGTTTCAAAACAAAAATTTTACTAATTTATGATTCAACTTTTTAGGTATTAAGTAAAACAAAGCAGAAATATGATTAATTACAATGTACATTTAACAATGTTCTACAATGTAGAAAAAAACTAAAAAATGTTTTGATTAAAACAATTTAAAAATAAACGGTACCAGAAACTTGCACATACTTTCTCTCAAACGTATTTAAATTACTAAACAGATTCACTGTGACTTCATAATTGTATTAAAGTAGGAGAGAGGAAAAGTAGGAGAGTAACTAATAAATAGCCTATTATTATTATTATTATTAGCTAGAGAATACTATTCTATCGATTTCGAACAAATTTGCACCAAACATGTCCATTAGGCCTGTATAGATGCAGGAAAAAAGGTTTTGAAAAAGAACCCCTTTTTTGGCCAAAAAACCCCCCAAAAATAATCTTACTATTATTTTATTAGCTAAACGAGAATTTTTAGAAAGATGCGGGTTTTTTGCTTCTGGTAGGGTACATTAAGGGCTACAAATAAGCCAAATTTTATCAAAATCGTTAGAGCTTTTTTTTATGAAAAAATAATAACAGATTTTTTGGGGGTTTTTGGAAAAAAAGGGGGTTGTTTTTCAACATTTTTTGTGCGTCTATACAGGCCTTATTGACATGTTTGGTGCAAATTTGTTCAAAATTGATCGAATAGTTTCTCTCTAGCTTTACATACAGACAGATAGACGTACAGACAAATAGACATACAGACAAATAGACATACAGACAGACATTTTGTATAAACCACTTTTCAGGACTCAGGGGGTTCCAAAACGGATATTTCCACAAAAATCTCAACATCGATTTTTCTTGCGATCACTATACTTTCTCTATACTATATATAGTGAGAAAGTAAAATAAGGATTTAGTATTTTAAAATATGTTTTGACTGCTTTACTTTTATTGGTTCTTAATTTTAATAGTCATATTAGTACTGAGTTTTACCAAATCCTTTTTTCGAGCTTTCATTGCTCTTATAACAACTACAAGCTATCTTTATTTTTCAGGACTAGGACGCTGCTTCATTGTTTAGTAATATGTTCTAATTTCTCAGTTATTTATACTGGAAAAAATGAAGTCAGTTATTTCAACAATGTCTGCAAGCACTTTGCTGCATAAAAATGTATTTTCTTTGACTCGACTATCAGCCAAAAAATGTTATTGTAATAGAACATACCATACCAATGAAGAACCTAACATGCTACCTTTTGCTAGAAATCACACTAGAAATACTCATTCCAATTATAAAGTAAATAAAATCAACTATCCAACAAAATATGATAAAATGGATACAAAACATCCGCAAGAATTAAGTTATGTGTCCAACAAAGACAAAAATATCCGTCTCAATGATATTAAAAATGATGCTGACAGTTTTGGAACTTTAAGTAATGATTTCCGAATGATGAAAGAAATAGAACAACTGTCTGATGAAGAAGACGATGTTGTAGAGAGAGATTTTATAAATAACATTGAAGGAAAAACTAAACTTTCTTCAAATCAGTATGGTTATATCATAAAAGAATTCATAAAGCACCGCAAGGTAAGTTTATGATTTGGATTATTTATAAGTTGACTTCATTTATTTTATTTAGCAATTGTCAATCGAACAAAGAACAAAGCACCAAGACTTTCTTCCTTTGTATTCGTTTTTGTATAAATTTTGATTTTAAATCTACTTTATAAATATTTGAAAAATAATTAATATATATTCTCGCTTTATCTTATATTTTTAATCATGTAAAATCTGGAAAAAATCTTTTTTCTTTTAACTGTAGAAGTGGGATGAAAAAAAACCACATTATTCATGGGAAATATTTTAAATTTGTTAAACAGTCACATTCTCATTCACATACAAAATTAGAACAATCTATCATAACCTAGTTTTGTATATTGAATTTTCTACAACATAATAACAGGCCTAGTGTGCATAAAAGACAACATTTACAAATATTGACTTAGCTGTCTCTTTATGATCAGTGATGCCAATCTATAAATGTCTCACTGTAACTAACTAGGTCGGGTCAGTATCATATTGTTGGTATACTTAACAAGAATTACATGATAATTATTACATTAAAAACAATTTTTTGGAGACGCCCGATCAATCGGACGCTCCTAGACACCAATGTCTGATGTATCAAACGTTGTCCAATAAAGGGTTAAGCTTATGGATTATATATTTATGTTGTACAAGAATGAAGAAAAAAAAGTGATTGCTGTATATCAATATCGGTAGGGAAATAGAGGGTTTTCTCAGTGCCTATAGGCAAGCTGCCGCTGGTCAAACCAACAGAAATAATTCAAAGATAACTGACTCAGCATCAACATTTGTGAAATTGTATTTGAATTTTGTTTCTTTTTCAGATTGGAAATGCCATAGATGTGTTAGAAACTCGCATGCTTAAAGATGACAAAGTTCAGCCTGAAAACTACATTTATAACCTTTTGATTGGTGCTTGTGGACAAGTGGGATTTACAAAAAAAGCTTTTAAATTATACAATGATGTAAGTTCTGTTTTTAACTAACATTTATGAATCCTATGTTACGAGTTTATTTTTAGGGCTCTGAACCTTTTTGAAACCTTTAGGGCTCTTTTTTACCTTGAAGAAAACTCCCGAGTGTACAGTATGATTTAATAAAAAGGTCTGACTCAAGCCGCAAAATCGTTGAAACATGCATTCGTAATAACGTGTTTCGGATTCTATTTATAAATTAATAATCTGGGAAATTACTTTACGTTATAAAGAAGGCTTTATATTTTTTACGTGTTAGCTTAAAATATGGAAACTATTGCTTAAAACTCCCAAAAAATGCACTAAAAATAATCAATTTGTACTCAGTTAAACTGTTGATTAAAAGGAGTTGCCGTCGATTTCTTTCAATTATGAGATATAAGACAAAAGCACATAGCCTTTAAGAACAATTTAAGATGTTTCACAACTTTTTAGGTTGAAAAATGGCGTCCGAAACACGTTAACTAGTACGAATTGCATATTTTTGCTGTTTACGCAAGGTATAGAAGACCCTTAAATGAAAAAAAGGACTCTTATAAAATCACTCATTTATTCATCTGTATGTCCTAGTCGATTTCCTCAGAAAAAATAAAGATCTATGACTAATTTTTACCTAACACGACCTTTTGTGTGGTCTACTTTCAGGCATTGATTCATCAACATTGATTTCTTTTGTATTAGATTAACATTATAAAACTTTCAATTTCACTATTGTAGCCTACGCATTAGCAGATTTTTAGAAATAAATTTATATTATAACTTGTTTTATTCTTTTTAAGTTTATTTCCAACAATTTTCGGCTTTCAATAATTATTGATTTGATTAAGTGAGGTTTTTGTACCAGATTGTACAATATTATGTTGCTTTTAACTAAACAACTTTTGACATATTATAGGCTATATAATATATTATTATTATGTAAATATGAGTCATCATTATATTATACTAGGGGCTCTGCCCCTGGACGCTTCGCGTCCCAACCCCGCCTCGGCCTTCGGCCTCAGATGGCTGCTTCGCTTCGCTCGCAGTTGGAAAATTCGCTAAAGAATCTCGTTAATCTTTGGCTCGTTTGTACATAGGTGACCGAGCATAAATCAGCTGTTTTATTTGGCAGATGACTCAAACTCATTAAACATTATCTCCATAAGATTAACATGGGAAATTTGAAGGATTGTGTGCCGGAGCTCCTTCTCGGGTAAATAGCGGCTGAACGGATTAGATCTTATATTTGATGGAAAATCGTTAGTTTGAAATTAAATTGTCTACAACTTTTGTACTTAACATTTTTTTCTATCGCTTACCGTTTTCTTGCTAAATGCGCTCAAAGTGGGAAAAAGAAGAAATTAAAAAATCGAAAAAATCGTTCCCGAACAAAAGGTGATTTCAAAATTAAAAAATGTTAAATTCTGGCAATTTTTCCAGAAGTTTCTTGTCGAGAGCTTTAATTCAAGTATAAGGTTGAGGGGATCCGATTACGGGAAGTTCCTAATAATTAATGTCAGTAAACATTGAAACCGGCTAGCTTTAAGAACGTTGGGCGGAGCTTCCCTTCTCGGATGAATAGTGG
>JAGFPH010000152.1:905292-917940 GCA_018207615.1 Philaenus spumarius
TAGTGGCTAAATGGATGATTGGATCTTAAATCTGATGAAAAATCGTTAGTCTGAAATAAAATTGTCTACAACTTTTGTATTTAACATTTTTTTCTATCTCTTACCGTTTTCTTACTAAACGCGTTCAAAGTGGAAAAATGAAAAAATTCAAAAAATTTTAAAAATCTTTCTCGCCCAAAAGGTGCTTCCAAAATTAAAAAATGTTAACTTCCGGCAATTTTCCCGAAAGTTTCTCGTCGAGAGCTTTAATTCAAGTATAAGGTTGAGGGGGGTGCGATTACGGGAAGTGCCAAATAATTAATGTCAATGAATCAGTGTTACCGTCTAGCTTTATATAAGTAGATTATTAATTATTTGAATTGCATTTTATTTATATATTTCTTCAAATTATATTAGTTAAGTTATCATCAAATCTATTCTTAAATATGTTACATTTGTTACAATTTAATAATACAAAAAATCTAATTGTAGTAATGCTGACAAACAAGTTCAGGCATCATGGATAAATTCTGACAATAAATAATAATAACATAATTTATTATAAACTGTAATAACAAACTTAAAAAGCACTCAATGTAACAATAATACAAAATTATTAACTAAAAAATGTATTAAATTACTATACAAATTTAATACAAAAAACTTGCTTTAAAACTAAATAACTATGCACAAAAAATATGAAATTACAAACTTTTATTTATTTATTACTTTGCTTTTATGTTCTTTTACTGCACTGCCCAAATCTTATAGACTGTCCGCTCGGCCGTGATACCTGACTTCTCGAAACTCAATGCCCCCTCCCTACCCACTCGCCGGGCCTGCCGGTGGCAAATTAGTGGAGGGTTCGTTGAGCTCCGAGAAGCCAGGTATCACGGCCGAGCTGACAGACTATAAGAGAAGGTGAAATATAGTTTTTGATATTCTATGAAAATGTGGTTGGATAGGTGGTTTGTATATGTGTTCTTTTTCTCAGGGCCATGAGGGGTGCAAAACCCTTGCAATTAGGGTGACCAGATTGTCTTCAGGACAATACGGGACACAACAATTTTACTCTCCCCCCCCCCCCCCCCCCCCCCCCCCACCATACACTTTATAGACTCTAACACTATATTACTTACTTACCGTGTGTATCAGCTCGAAAGTCAACTTCAGGTGTTGAGCATGTCATGTTGTATGAAAATTAGGCTTCATTATAAGATAAAAACTCACGGTTCAAGACCCATGGATGAGTAAAAAATAAAATAAATTTAGTAAAAAAAGTTTATTAAATTTTAGTAAAAATTTATTACAGTTGTAAAAACCTTACGATAAAGATTAATAATATTGAATAAAAAATAATTAAATCAATAATGAAAAAAGAAATACTTATTGCTGTTATTACACATAAAGTAAGCTTTAAAGTTTGAAAGAAAAAAATAAAATCATTTACTCATGATTGTGTATTAAGTATTAAGAAGGTATTTGGTGTTGCTGCCTGCCAACTTAATGATTTCTTTATTTTCAGTTACATAAGTATAAAACTGAGAACAGTCCATATTAAAATTATAAATAACTTGTTAAATTGCGGAAATGGTATGCACTTCCATCCTATTTCTTTCCTCCGTCCACTGGATGTTCATCAAGGGAAATATCCTTTTGGTGTTCCCGTTATGGGCAGGTATTGCAAAAAAATATTGACACATTTTCAAAAACTCAGAATATTGTTCTTTTCGCTCACAAGAATGAAAAAAACTAGTCCATTTTTCGTGACACTGTGTTCCACATACTGTCCATTCGGTCAGCTGTTTGTTAACAAAAGTTGATAGAGAAGAAAGCTGATCGAACATCAGGGGGTCGTCTATTTTAATGTTTCTTATTTTAAAAAAATGTACACTCTCTTCGACATTTTGCCAACTTGGTGATTCCTTTAACAGCATCCATTTAAATGGAGAAAAGGTAGAATATGATTTGATCCATTTCCAAGGTATTCCACCGCGGTACCATAAAAGTCGTTTACTTCATTTTAAAATTTGTTTTCATCGGGCTGTGTTACTCTTTTTAAAACTGTTTTTACATTAAAAGACAAAAACATCTCTTCTTTTCTTTTTGAAATGGTTTGAAAAGTACTTTCCAAAACGTCATTGACCTCTGTAACACTTTTAGTACTTCCCTCAATTTTCTTTATGCCATGACTAAAAGTACTAAGTTGATTATGGATGAACCACAAGTATTCTTCACTCAAAGGGTCGCTAAAGAAGGTGACTAAAGTCATTGGCGCTTTTTCTTCGTTTAAAAAGAATTCTTTCAGTGGTTCATATAACTTCAAAATGCGTTCTACTGCCGGAAATAAAGACAACCAACGGGTTTTTGAATGTGATAAGAGATTATGAAACTTCGTTTCTACCATGTCGCAGAAATCCTTTAATCTTTCAGTTCTTACTGTGTACACAGAGAAATAATTGAAAAGCTTCATGACTATACTCTCAACATCACAACTTAATCTATCAGCTGCCTTACCTAGAAAGATATGCAGCACATGTGCCGGACAACCAATTCCTTCAATATTTCCATGTAAACTACTTTTTAATTTTGTGAATACATTACACTTTCCTTGTCTTTTTAAACCCCCAAAGTTGGTGTTCGTGTTGTCGCCGCAAAATGCAATGCAGCTGTTCCGATATAATTTATTAATTTCAATGGTCTGTAAACAGAAATCAGATATTTCATCGGAAGTCTCACATGACAAAGACCCAATTCTGAGCAATTTTGATATCTTCATTTACGTCAAAACATTGAACGACAAATGGGAAAATTTTTATTGCTTTGTGGTTACTTGCATCAGTTGATATCCCGTAAAAGGGAGACTTATTTATTTCTTCAATACTATTTCTTACGCTAAATGGAGCCAAAACACCTGTTACCAAAGCAGATATCTTAGTTCTTGCCGAGCTAAACTTCATTGCTATTAACGAATCATTAAACATGAGGCTATTCAACTTATTGCTACAGCCATTGGACCTAAAGCTTTGGTGGTTTTTCACTGTATGATAAGAATGAGTAAGTTCTGCCGCTGTTACTTTTGTTTCTTCAGTTGATTCCGGTTTTATAAAATAATTACTTAAAGACTTACTGGAACTTGGAGAACTCGATCTGTTCTTATGCTTTGCAGATTTCAGATGCTGGAGAATGTCTGAACGGCCACCGTGCCCAATGTTAAGAAAACTACTGCACACTGTACATGCAGCCTCGTCGTCGTAACTTCCTCGTTTAATAAATGTCCACTCTTACGTGAAATCATCCTTGAACTTACACTCACGCTTCGGCATGATCGTTAAATAGTTATTTAAGCACTGTGAAACACTTGTGAAAACCATAACAAGACCAAATAAAAACAACTTGAACGAAAATAGATTAAAATTTCGGTAGTAGTCCGATGAAGCTACGATCGCAACTCAAAACATACTGACTATATTAAGACATTTGTTTGACGTTTTACTTAATCGTATAACGCACAGACCCGGTTCCAACGACTATGCTGAGTTGGATAAAAGCGCTGGGGATACAGGATATAGGGAGGAAGGAGAAAGATAACGACAATGCTGCTTCCGCTTTTGACGTAGTACAGGTGTAGTGCGTGAGGAAGTCTAAAAAATTTCTTTTACAGATAATCATCATTGTTATTTGCAAATAAATGTTGAAAATACAGTTTCCAAACTTTGGACAGTGCTCTGTTAAAAAAACAAGACATTCAGGCGTCCCGAAAAAGTTTTTTGGGACAACAGGACTTTTCGTGAAAAAACGGGACATTTGCTTTTTTACGGGACGTCTGGTCACCCTACTTGCAATAGGTACAGCTAGTCCGAACCCTCCAGGTACTATATCTACAAAAAAAAAAACCTTGTAGTTTATCTAGCTGTCTTCCCTTGTTCATTTTATTTGCAATAAACGCTGTAGTGTTATCTTGATCTACAATATGATCCAGATCACCTTGAAAACCATATTTATTAAGAATACTGATCATCATAAGATTGAAAATGGTATTGAGCCAACTCTTGAGAAAAAGCTTCTACCAAATTTGAGGTTTTATTTCCTAATAGTTTTTAGTTACTCCTGAATCAGTAGAGTGAAGTTCTGTTTCAATCTTATGTGGCTAGTATATGATTTATTGTAGTAAATTATTTCAGTTTTTTCCATGATATATTTGAAGTATTATTTAAAACTTGAATAAACTAGATATGAGTAATACACCTAAAGTAGGTTTTATTAAATTTTAAAGAAAGCAGATAGTTTGTAGGGAAAATAGCAACAAAGACAATAAATTATCAGTAGGTAACCACTGTTAAATTATACAAATGACTTCGATAACAGCTGTTAATTTACACAAAATGATTTTTCACCACACTTGCTAAACCTCTACTCTTCCAATTTTATTTCTAAAAGGATGCAGAATACCAACATTAAATAAAAGTCATTGGAGTTAGAGGTACTTAAGTCCTTTACAGGAACAACAGTAGTACAGTAGTTTGAAACTTTTGTAAAAAATGATCAAAAATAAATGTTTAGTTCTTTCTTTCACTTGTCTCTACCACCAATGTATAATTTTTACCTGTAATGGATGAATAGGTCTATATATTAACTCAATCATGTGTTTTTATTGTTAATTCAATTTTAATAAAACTTTAGGACCTGTTTCTAATACTGACCACTTCTATTCATCTCCAATTACGTTACATTTGTTTTCATATATTCCTCGTATGTCAACCTTAGTTTTTTGCGCCTAAACAAACGTCTAAATTTGTTATAACTGTAAATTATGAAGAAATTAGTTACAAATATATTTAAATAATTAATTGGTGTACCTATTGAAAAATGTTGTAGTACTTGCCTTGTAATACAATATTATAGTTTTACTCACAAAATCTATTTAGATGTGGAAAGATGTAAATTGGATTGTGTAAGTAAATTTGTCACTGTATCATATTGGTTAGCAATGGCAGTATCATATCATTTTTTGGCAGTAATTATTGATGACATCCAACTTAAACATTTTGAAATTTTTATTGTTTATAAGGGATTTTGTCCATAAGATATTCTAAATCAATTCATTTAATACAAAGTATAACTTTTTCAATAATGTGTATAAGATTATTAAAAAGTTTGCCTAACACATATGTTTGAAAATAATGTTTTGATTTACTAATTTAAGTTGATTTACTAAAGAAAGTTGATTCAAGAACCTCATTAAAGAAAGTTTTAGTCAATAATAATTGAAACAATTTTGTACTTAGATTAAACATTTTTTTTAAAGTGAAGTGTTTCTAACATATAATTTAATTTTAAAATTTTGGTTATGTTATATATTGGGATAATTAATCAAGTTTTTAATTAGATGAAAAAACGTGCACTCAAAGTTACTCCTCATACCTACACCAGTCTCTTTAATGCTTGTGCTAATAGCCCCTGGCCAGAAGACGGTTTGAAGAGGGCGACACACTTGCGGAGCCTCATGATTGAAAAGAAATACCTTCCAAACCAAGTGAATTACCATTCAATGATCAAAGGTATTTGTTTCATAAAAATACAAAAATGTTTTAATTCATTGAAGTGTTTATAATAATTATTAGGACTTTTTGTAACATTATTAGCTGCATGATGCCAATCTCTGACACCTTACAAATATGGAAACAACAATAGTTAGATCAGCAAAATAAAACATAATTCAATCACGCACCAGCAATTTGGGAACAAAATATATTAGTACGAATTTGGGAACGTGTGTGTACGAAATATATTAGTAGAAATTGTTTGCACCTTAGCCTCGACTTACGTACTGCACTTTGCGAGATTGCACTTTCACCTTGTTATGGACTGCTTCGCTTCGCTCACAGCATAGAAACTCGGTCGTCACCTTCGAATCAGAAGATGCGTGAATTTGAACCGGGTACTTTTACGATAATTTACGTTTTGATCGATTTTGGAGGAACCAAGCAAGCTATAAGGTCATGTAAAAAACGAAATGTGCAGAATAATATCCTACATTTATTTTTTATTTTTATATAAAACCCAAAAAAAGTTTTATTTTAGTATGAAAATCTCTAAACATAGTTACTTCCTGTCAAAAAACTTAATTCTGGTAGTTGGATTTTTTTGGGTAACAATTG
This sequence comes from Philaenus spumarius, assembly GCA_018207615.1. Taxonomy (NCBI): domain Eukaryota; kingdom Metazoa; phylum Arthropoda; class Insecta; order Hemiptera; family Aphrophoridae; genus Philaenus; species Philaenus spumarius. The sequence goes on from JAGFPH010000152.1 coordinate 911,433, forward strand.
TCCCTGGCAGCAACTTAAGACAACCAACATGTGTACCAAATTTGGACCAAATCGGGCGTAAAATGCGGCCGCTAGAGTGCGAACACATATATACATGTATAAGGAAAGCCGAGTTAAGTGGAACCCATTGGGCTTTTTCAAAGGTAAATACGTTATAATACAGAGCTACCTAGTGTAGATTATGTGAACCAACCCTATCTTGAATGAGACAGCTTGCAAAGAGAACTTGAGGCGCTTCGGAGACTGGTAACACTTGAGCTCTGACCAGTTGTTTATATCACTCTGATCAGAGTAGAAGTTATTTTTCTTCTATCTCTATTATTCACGTCTATTCAAGTGGTTTCATCGCATTTTCGTGCAATATTTGTTAGAACTGAAGTGTCTACAAGATACAACTGAGGGATATTTGTTACTGTTATTGTAAAAATGTATTGTATTATGTTCTTTATAATACCGTGAAGGTTTATAAAGTGTATTCGCTTTTTATGAATTGCTGATATATATACAATATATAGTTTACCTTATACAGTAGTCGGAGCAATTCTTGATATTTTTGTAGTTACACTACAGCACTGTTTCGCCGTTCACAGCCGGCTTCGTCAGGTTCCCGTTGAGTTCCCGTTCGGAAGCACAGTAACTATGTCGGGGCCACGCAAATATTTATTTCATGAAACATTTGACGAGGAGTTATCCGATAAAATTTTATATTTTTGTGTCGTGTTATCGTGTGTGTTCAGTGTTATTGTGTATTGTTTTATTTAAGTGTTGAGTCCTACACCTGACGAAGCCGGCTGTGAACGGCGAAACAGTGCTGTAGTGTAACTACAAAAATATCAAGAATTGCTCCGACTACTGTATAAGGTAAACTATATATTGTAAAATGTATTGATTGCAGTATGACCATGTTTTTTTTGTTGGGTTGGGGCAAGTGGAACCCAATGATTTGTGAATATATATAATTCAAGCAATTGTATTAAAACTGATTAGCACCATTGATTAGGCATACCTCACTGAACTTGCCACTACAATTTTAAGTAGTTACTAAAAAGTTTTTATTTTTTATTTATTTTTTTTTTTAAATTTTTACTGCAACTAGTTCTAAGAACTAACAATCAGCTTAAATCTAACAACATAACATGTAATTTTTCATTCCAGGTTAACCCATCGGCGCTCCTAGTAGGTTGATCTATGATGTCAGCTCAAAAGGCTTAGTCCTCTTGAGTCTTCTATGAAGTTCATCGTTATTGAGAAGCTTACGCGCCTCCTCATTAATGTGAATTTTTAGCCGTTTTCCATGGCTTTGAGCATGACAAACTAAAAACTAATCTGTGAAAAACTGAATGGTTAGTGAGAGGAGAAAATCGCTCTATCAAAATTAAGGTTCCACTTACCCCGGTGTACCTTAACACACAAAACAATATTTGTAAACTATTTCTCGATTAAAAGACTGCTTTCTTTACAGCCTATATTTTTCATCTTGCACAGCCTCTTTTTAACGATTTCAAAAGCAAAACGGCCCAGGAGTTCCACTTGCTCCAGACCACAGGTGCAAGTGGAAACCTTAGAGATCTAAATAAAAAAACTCTCGTGAATATATTATTCAAGCAATCTTATTCAAACTCACACCACTGATTAGGCATACCTCACTGAACTTGCCACTAAAATTTCAAGTAATTAAAAATAAAGTCGCACTACCAAAATTAGCGTTTTAGTTACCCCGGTGTACCTTATATAAAATATTAAATGACACCCTAAAACGTGTTCTGGGGACTATTTACCACTCCCACTGTTTACCCATACCTCGTTTCTGCTCTTATCCCCCACCTCTCCACTCCTCCATAGACTTTTCAGTAAAGATTTTTGTAAATATGAGTCATAATAATTTATTTTGTTATACCGTACCTTGATTTCTGTCTTGTATCACATCAGATTTAAAACTGTTTGTAGTAATTAAAACGGATCGCATTTCAAATCAATTATAAAGCAATTGTTTCCAGAGGCCTGTTTTTAGTGTTTCACCTGTAACTTGTAATATTTTGTTCGCTTTCTAAACTAAAATTCTTCAAAATACAACTTGTCAAATCAAAAGTGTCAGTACATTTTACAGACATTTATGACTTGCAGAAACTACTAATGTTTACTTTTAAACTACTTCATTTTGCATTTCACCTATTATTATATTAATAAAACATCATATATTTATTTACTCATATTATCGTATTATTAAGGTTAACTTTGATCAGTTAAATTTTAATTATATCTTTATTATTGGAAAGTACATCAAGTTTTTTGTACCAATAAGTCCAGTATATTATTTTACAATTACCTATTTTACAATGACTTTTTAATTTTCTTAAGCATTTGGAAGATGTGGAGATCTCGAAACAGCTTTTACACTGGTAGATGAAATGGTGGAAAACAATGTTCTTGCATCGGCCGATACTTTCAATTTCTTACTGCAAGCATGTATATCAGATAAGGAGGCAGGGTTTAGGCATGCATTGCTGGTAAGTTACTAATTATTTACAAATATGTTATCAATTAAATAGTTTTTAATAGAGCTCACATATTTTTATATTTCAGGACGAGCTTGTAGATATAACGTACATTGGAGGAACCAATCTGTATGAGGCAGTGTCATCAGGTTTCAGCGAGCATTTATTTTTTATTTATTTGTTGTTTATTATTATGTTTGATTTATTTTTGCAACAGGAGGTATTTATATTACAGTTAAAAATCCAAAAAATCCTTAAGGTTTAAGAACCTAATAATTTGAATACTGTAGTGGAATTAAAGACAAACAAATAATAAATTATTTTGTAATGCTGTTGTCAAGTTTTTACAAGAAAACTATGCCAAGTAATGTTAGCTATCAGATGTGTCGGTATAGTGGGGGGGGGGGGGGTCTACTGCAGTATCAGAAGTCTATAAATAATAGCCTAAGTTCCGTTGATTAAATGCTGATGATAAATAGTTACTTTGTTAATTTTAAGGTTTGGCGTAAAATGTTGGAGAAAGGAATGACGCCCAATTTATTTACGTACAACTTGTTGCTGAGATGTTCCCGTGACTTAGGATTAGGAAATCTAGAGACAACGAAGCAAGTCATTCAGAAAATTCTGAGCTCTGCTCCTCATTATCAGGTTTGGTGTAGTGTTGTTTACAAACCCTAAAAAGAAAAATAATTTTACAATATGCAACTTTAGATAAAATACTAAGAAGTGAATATTACAAAGTACTGCTAAGATTATCATCTTCATTAAGATTTAATAGTCATTAAAATGTCATTTTCAAAATATTTATTTTGCTAAAATTTTGCCATAAAATGTTGGGTATTTGAAATAAAAAAATTGCTTAACAGACTAGGGGAATAACAAAATTATAAGGGCATTTCAACATGAGAAAAATTACTAAAAAATGTCAAAAAATTTGGTGATTTTTAGTGATTTAAAAAAATATTAAATACTAGTATTTTGAATAAATAATCCCAAAATGGATGTGGAAATTGGTTTCTTTCACAGACCAATTGTTGTTGTTTTTTTCATATAATCTAGTTTTACTTTAGGAAATCTGGCAAGAAAATGATAATTTTGTCAGAAAAAACTGGGAAATATAAGAAAATGTATATTGGACTAAAAGGATCTAAAGTGCTACTAAACAAGTATTGCTACAATTAGGGGAAGGTCAGTATTTAAAAAAAATACAGAACAATAATTTGACTCCATTAAGAGTTTGTTAACGAGTTGAACAGTGCTACATACATTTTTGAGATGTTCAAACGATGTAACTAAGAAATCTAACTTAATAAAAAGTAAAAAAAAAATTTAATGTCCTAAAATAAAATCTTTTCAGATGATAACACAAACGGCAGTATCATAAAATATTTTTTGAAAATAGGCTACCAGAATTCATAATAAAATATGTTTTGAGCTCCAAAATTCTAGTTAACATGCTTTACAGCTATGTTAGATTTCCTAGTACTACCCACATATGGAGGGTTTAGACTAACTATATCTATTGAGTACCCTTCATGGTCCAACTATACAATCACATTCTCGTAGGATATAAAAACTATATATTTTAACTTCTCTTAAGATTCGGGCAGTGCAATAAAAAAACAAAAAAGCTAAGTAATTATTCCATAGAAGTTTGTAATTTCGTGTTTTGTTAGTTTTTATTTACTTTTAGAACTTTTGAATATTTATTTAATTTAATTTTAAGTTAATAATTTTGTATTATTGTTATATTCAGTGCTTTTAAATTTGTTATTACAGGCCATAATATATAAAAGTTAAAAGAATAAGATTATTTCTCCAATTTATTGTTTTAAAATTGTACAGTAATTAAACGCTTTAAAATTATTATTCTTTTGTTTTAAACTAATCTAGCTTTGTAACTGGTATAAATTGAATTGAAATACATACATTTATTTGCTCTACTTGGAATACATCTCAACATTTAGTAAGAACAATCATTTATTATAAACCAGTCGGTAGGGGTAAATTTAGACCAAAAGTTCCAGTAATTTACAATACGGCTGATTTTTTTTTATAAGTACATTAAAGTGTGTAGATTAACATAAAAAAAAGTTTACCAGTCTATCGATTTCCCAAAGTCGAAAAAAAATCGATTATAATTTTTTTTCCGATTATCCTTAATATTTCGAGTTGGGATGAAGATAGAGAAAAATAAAAAATACCACCGTATAGGGGAGGTATTTTTCAACAAAAAAGGTCATATGTATTTATTTCGTCCGATCAATGGTTTGTCTGGAAAAAATTCGATAATGCAGGTATGTATTTTGCAGCAGGGGAAATCACTAAAAGGGGACATCTTATTTATATATTACGCGTTGGCTCATTCTAAATTGGTCGAATTTTAATAATCGAATTGAAACTTGACGTAGTTGTTAAAATATATATTTTAAACATTTATGCTGAGTCTCAGCTTGTTATCTTGAAAATGACCTGATCTAGGAGTCGATTTCGATTATCGATTTTAGGAGTACCGGACCCACGAACTAATTTCAAACTATTCCAGTTTCGTCAATTTTTGGAATATCAACATCAAATTTGTTTTACAAGTTGAGTACACCAGTATAAATATTCTTAGTAATTATGAACGATTTTTGTTATGCTATTTTTAAAAACGAGGCGCTTGAAAATAGCCTTCTGTTTTACCTAGCTCATTTTAACTATAACACCTTTGGATTCAACGACTCCATTTTCGACATTTTTTAACATATCGATTTAAAAATTGGTACATAAGTTGAAAACACAATTGTTTTTTGCTATACTTATTTCAAAAACTATATTTAAAAAATTGACTAATCTGCAGCCGATTAACTCAAGCGTTTTGATGAAAAATCTAAAAAGGTCTAAGATTATACTTTTTTAAGTTACTTGTGCTTTGAAAAGTAAATAATAAAAAAGGTTTATACTCCTTGATCTTGTTTGAATCTATATATTTAACTTGTAAAAAAACTTTCAGGTTGATATTTTAAAAAGTTTCTAAACTGGAGCTGTTTAAAATGAATTGGTGGGTCTGGTACTCCTAAAATCGATAATCGAAATCGACTCCTAGATCGAGTCATTTTCAATATAACAAGCTGAGACTTAGCATAAATGTTTAAAATATATATTTTAACTCCTAAGTCAAGTTTCAATTCGATATATTAAAATTCGGCCAATTTAGAATGAGCCAACGCTTCATACATGAATAAGATGTCCCCTTTTAGTGATTTCCCCTGCTGCAAAATACATACCTGCATTATCGAATTTTTTCCAGACAAACCATTGCTCGGACGAAATAAATACATATTATGACCTTTTTTGTTGAAAAATACCTTCCCTACACGGTGGTATTTTTTATTTTTCTCTATCTTCATCCCAGCTCAAAATATTAAGGATAATTGAAAAAAAATGATAATCGATTTTTTTTCGACTTTGGGAAATCGATAGATTGGTAAACTTTTTTTATTTTAATCTACATACTTTAAGGTACTTATAATAAAAAAATCAGTCGTATTGCAAATTACTGGTAGTTTTAACCTATACCGACTGGGCTTATAGTGATTGTAAACATTGTAGCCCACGTACCTTAGGCGGCTTACTTTCAAATGGTTTCATGGATCGACTTCAACAAAACAAAAGGTATGCGAGTACAAAGATTAAGGAAATAAAGCCACTTACCAAAATGAAGCCAAGGAAAAAACCTTTCAAATATAATTTGAAAAACACTTTTACAGCTGAAATTCCAAAATAATGAGTTCACAGGTTCTTGAAATTAAACAAAATGAAAAGTTTTTCCACTCATATATTGGGAAAGCCTTTGAACATTTTAAATAAATAAAAATAAAAGATTGATAGACTTTATTTTATCTAGTACAAAGTTAAATAGAATTTTAAAAGGATGTCTCTTGGAGACAGCGGCTGAAGAAATTGCATTCTACTCTACATACAACATATAAAAGAATAATTGATTAACCTTAATTCAAAGAAATTTGCCA
>JAGFPH010000152.1:938717-953886 GCA_018207615.1 Philaenus spumarius
GTATACTTGTATGTTGTGTATAACATAACAGTAATTACAATGCAATATAGTATTATTGTCCATACACTAAAGTTTGTAGTCAATTCTACCATTTTGTTTACCTTTGATATTTTATTCAAATTTATTTGGTTTAAGTCCAGTTTATGTAAATTGATGGAAATATCTGGCTGCTGATCTACCTGTAACACAAAGTCTGTAGCATCTAGTATTCTAGGATGCCCTGTATTAGTACTGGAAGAATGCAAGAGTATTTGATTATTATATTCAACAACATCGTTATTGTTATTAATGTTTAATAAAAAGATTCCATTTAAAGACACTTCATTAGTTTCTTTAGCACTTATAACTTTTAAAACTTCTTTCTCAGGAAAGATTATCAGATATTGTTCAATTTCGGGTATCCAGTTAATAATGTTTTCACTAATTTCCAAGTTCACATATTTACACTTATTAGGGGTTCCAAAGTTTATTATAGAATTTTCACAAATAAGTTCATGGTGAGTAATTTGGGAAAACGAGCATATTTGGGCATTGTGGATCTTGCTATTACACTTATCTTTTAAACCTAACATTACAATTTTATTAGACATGGTTTTATGAACTAAAACATATCTTACTCTAGGTATAATGGTTACATAATTTGATTCATATAATGTAGGTACAGAGGTTAGTTTATACAAAGTATAATCAATTGGTTCCACAATAGGCAAATTAATAAAATATACAATTTCCTTAGAATTAATATTACAATTAATCTCTCGTACGTTTTCAATTTCCCAAATATTATTTAAACTAGGTTCTATAGGTAATTTGCCTTTATAATAACTCTTAATTTTGTTTATTTCCTCAAACAGTTCCTGTGCAGATATTACACTTGGATGTAGCGTTCCTGATTTACAAAAAGTTAGAGAATTTTCTATATCTTGCATCAGATGTAACATTATATTGTATACAATATTTAATTGATTTAGTATATTTCTAAATTGCTCAATTTCAAATTGTTCATTTATTCTTTGGTATACAACTAACATTTTAACTTTTAATTCCTGAAAGTTTTCTTCAATTACATTTATTGTTTTATTAAATTCATCAATTATATTTACATTAATCGAATATTGATTATCCAGTTGATCTAACACATTACTTTGGTTATTCTTTAAATCAGTCAATATTTTTTCATATTTTTCGCCATCATAGGCATCTAGATTACCTGTGATAAATTTTACAATTGATCCTAAACCATTAAAAATGCCTCTTTTACTTCTGACATCTTTTAACATAATTATTTCTAATTTTTCTTCTATAACACTTTTTGTATGATTAATATACTTAAAAGTAATTTAACATGTCTCTTATTTTATTCTTACTCTCTGATACTTCTCTATTATACATATTCAAACTACAAGCTTTACAGTTTTCATTAAAATGGATTAACACATGGTCATAGTAATTTCCTATATTATAAAGTTGGGATATAAATTTTTCAAGGTTAAAGTTGTGTACAAAGGTATGGTAGGATGTTTGGAGTTTTGCAATGCCAAGGTCTATTGGGATCACTCCTACATTTTTGGAGATGACTTTGATTTCTACTGCGGTTGCTGTGTACAGCGTGATGGACCTGGAACACACGTAAAAGGTTTGGAATGAGAGGTTTTCTTCTTTTTCCTGGGCCTCTTAATATTTGACAAGTGTATTTTTCCTTTTGTATTAAAATGTCTTGTTTTTATTTCGGCTGTTTTCCTTTCCGGGTCGATGGATATAATTTCTTCTTTATTATATTTATTTTTGGTCTTACCCTGTTTTTGAACAGTTTTTACATAGACTTCCTGTGGAATTTCCGGAAGTGGTTCCTTGCTTACATTTCTTTTTTCTTGAATTCTTTCTTTAAGCTTAAGGCTTATCTCTCTTATGTTTTCGTATAACTTCTTCGTTTTTTCTTTATGAGAATTTACATAGTCATTCATAATTTTGTTTTCTGGATTTACATCAAAAATTGAATTTGAATTAACGTGTCCATATAGTATCTCAACAGGTGTTAGTTTTGTGACAGAATGAATGGTGTTATTATAGGCTATTACGGCGTATTTCATTTTCTTTGTAATTGTGTCATTCTTAAATTCTGGTTGATTGTTCAGTAATCTGATATGTTCAACTAATGTGGAGTGAACACGTTCGCAAATACCATTCGATTGGGGGTGCTGGGTACTTATAAAATGAATTTTGATTTTATGCAATTCCATAAGTTCCTTAATTACTTTATTATTAAATTCTGTACCGTTGTCAGAGATGATAACGTCTGGTACACCACGTTCTACGAAGTAGTCTATCAGCTTGTCACTTATCTCTGTAGCATGCTGACTAGCTATTCTATACAGCTGCACGTGTTTAGAGAACGTATCTACTACGGTTACAAACTTTGCTTTATCAAATGTCACCGTGTCTATTGCTATTATCTCTAAAGGTCTAGAAGCTGTGGGCGTAAGAGATAGTTCTGTTTTTATGGGAACTCTTTCATATTTTGTTTGTAAACATATTTCACAATTGTTAATAAACTCTTGAACACTGTTCCTAACATTTGGCCAATAATATTTCCTTTTGATCTGATTATAAGTTTCGGTAATACCCCTATGATTGGTTTTACTGACATGGTAGTTACTTACAATCTCTTCAGTTTCTTCAGGATTGGTTACATCTAATAATTTTTCATTACATTTGACTAAATTTAGTTGTGAACTCTTAAAGTTTTTCATTACACATGCTGTAAATCTCTCATAAAAATCGTTTTCAAAATATAGATTATATTTAACATTTGGTACGAGATATTCCTTTACAAAGTTTACTAAATCTTCTTCAAAATTGTTTTCTGATATTTCTACAATAAATCTAATTTTTGTTATTCCGAATAGTTTTTGAATTTTTTTTTTTTCTGGATTTCGTTTAACTAGGGAAAGTATAATTTGATTCTTGCCGAAGTTTACGGGTTCATCTGATATTGGAATTTCTATTTGAGTGTTTCCTTCATAATTAGAGTGAATGGTCTGGTCCGTGTCGTCTTCCTCGTCCAGGTTTACTACCATTGATTCTACGTCATCAAATTCCGGGAAATATGATCCGATTAGTTCATTACTTGGTCTTTCTAAATCTGGGTCAATTTTGTCAACATTAGTTATTTTCTTCTGAGTTATATTTAATTGAATTCGGGAAAGTGCGTCTGCATTTTGGTTAGCTTTTCCTTTCTTATATTTAATTTCATAGTCAAATTCTTCTAATTTCAAACACCATCTTAATAACTTAGAGTTGGGTTCTTTCACTGAAAATAACCATTGTAAGGGTTTATGGTCAGTATAGATTTTGAACTTTCTTCCGAACAGATAGGGTCTAAAATATTTAGTTGCCCAAACAATTGCTAGTAATTCTTTTTCTATTGCTGAGTAATTAGTTTCGCTCTTATTTAAAGTTCTGCTAGCATAGGCTATTGGTAAATCTGCTCCTTTTACATTTTGACTCAAAATCGCTCCAATTGCAAAATTACTTGCATCCGTTGTTAAGGTAAATTCTTTCTCAAAATCTGGATATTGTAAAATGGGTTCATTGCACAACATGTTCTTACACCTTTCAAAACATTCAATATATTCCGGCTTATTTATATCAATTTTTACATCCTTCTTTAAACAGTTGGTAAACGGTTTTGTAACTTTTGCAAAGTCTTTAATGAATTTCCTATAATAACCTACCAGTCCTAAAAATCCTTTAATTTCCTTGGTGGTTTTTGGTATAGGATAGTTTTTTATAATTTTTATTTTTTCAGGGTTAGGTTTAACTCCTTCTGGTGTTACTATGTGTCCTAAGTAAGCTACCTCTTTTCTTAGAAATTCAGTCTTGTCTAATTGTATTTTAAAGTTTGACTGTCTCAGTCTTTCAAAAACTTCACGTAAACGGTTTAAATGTTCTTGCAAACCGGTTGAATATATTATTATATCGTCTAAATACGTCAAACAGGTTTCATTTTGGATTCCACGTAGGATATTGTTCATAACTCTCTGGAATGTGGGAGGACTATTTTTTAAACCGAATGGCATCCTCAAAAATTCGTAATGTCCATTTTCAGTTGAGAAAGCTGTCTTCTCCACGCTATCCTTGTCCATTTCCACTTGATGGAAACCAGATGCTAGATCTAAGGTCGTAAAGTATTGAGATCGGCCTAATTTATCCAAAATATCCGTTATATTTGGTAACGGGAATCTATCATCGATTGTTTTCGAATTAAGACCTCTAAAATCTATCACTAGCCTAAATTTCTGCTTCCCTGAGGCGTCAGCTTTTTTCGGTACAATCCAAATGGGGCTATTCCAAGGTAATTTAGAATGTCTAATTATTTTTTGTCTAAGCATGTCCTGAATTTGATTGTTTACTTCTTTTTTATAGATTTCTGGATATCTGTAACTTCTATTATAAATTGGGATTTCATCTGTTGTCCTTATTATGTGTTTTACTTGATTGGTGAAAGTCAAATTATTTTCTTCAACATGAAATATATCCGCGTATTCCTTGATTAATTTGATTATTTCGTCTTTTTCTTCAATATTCATGTGATCCGTCCTAATTTTATTCAGGTCTAATTTCTTGTTTTAAGATTTATTTCTTTAGATTTTAAGTTAATATGATTTTCATTTCGGGTGTCCACAATTTCAAAATTATCTAATGGTTCAATTTCCAATGGTTTTGGTGTTATTTGTATTTTATTTAGAGAATTATTAATAATTGGGCAAAGTGCTTCATTATTTTTTATAGTCACAACACATTGTGGAATTTCTAGTCCTTTACAATAAGTATAAGGAATTACTCCTTGACCGTTAGACATATTTTTAATTTTTAATTTCACTATCTGTTTACTTCTTGCTTGAATTACATAACTTTGGAAGTTTTTATTTTTAATAATATTGGGTCTGGTTTCTGGTTGTTCAGGTTCTTCCGTGTTAAGATAGAGTATAGGTAACTTCCTAATTGTCTGGTCTTTACTTGGTAAGGTGATTGTGTTTTTAATAAAGTCAAAGCTTAGTTTTAACTCTTTCATGTTATCGATTCCTAAAAGTAAGTCGAATTGTTCATGAAAATTAAACAAATAGAATTTTGCGTCTTTCTTGCCTAATAACGGTAATTTACAACTATATTTTTCTCTTGAAGTACCGTGTGCTGTAGTTATCTCAAAAGGTTCTGACTTTATTGCGTTTTTATACATCTGAAATGCTAGGTTTTTCTTTATAAAAGATTTGGTGCTTCCCGTGTCTATCAAGATTTTTAAATTCGTTTCCGGGTCATAAATGTAAGGCAATTCATTGCTGTCATTGTGGATATTCATTATGTTGAATTTATTCCGAGGCTCGTTGCTCCTAAAAAATAATCATCGTTTGGTTCGTCTTCATTTAAATTTAACATTTCAAACTGTTCCTGACATATTTCGGGGTTTTCAGAATTATCGTTATAACTTTGCTCTGCTTGTCCTAAATCTTGTTCAAAGTCTTGTGAAAAGTCGCACATTTCTTCAGCGGGTTTTCTAGTTATTTGGTACATTTTTGTGTTCCTAAACGTATTGTCCGTCTGTCTTGTGGAAATACTCATAGGTGTAGGTTTGTATTGTTTCTGATTTTGATTGAAATTTGTATTAGTCTTTTGCTGTTGATTTGTGTTAAATGGTTGTCTTGGTTGAAATTGCTGATACGGTTTGTTAAAATAAGGGTTTTGGGTATTTTGATATTGGTTATTTTGGTAAGGTAGTTGTTTAGGTTGGAAAGTTTTCTGTTGAACAGGTCTTTGCATTTGAACGGGTTTGTTTAGAGCGGGTCTGTTATTCTGATACAATTTAGAATTTTTAAATTGAAAATCGTTCGTTAACATATTTAAAGCTTCTTCTAAACTATGTGGGTCTTTTGTTCTCATTAAAGATCCTACTGGTTCATGTAATCCTCTTAAAAGTACTCTTAACGCTAATTTTTGTACATAGGCACATAACACATGAATGGAAGATGATGGTTCCTTATTAGTAAAATAAGCGATTTGTAAGTTTAAAAGCTTTTGAATTCTTTCATAAAACTTGAATGGGGATTCATTTACCTCTTGTTTTAATTCAGACATTTCAAGGTTTAGAGTAAAACAATCTCTCTTGTCTAAATAGGTGGTCAACAATGTCTTTCTTACGTCTACCCATGAATACGAGTTAGAGCTTACAACAACTTCTAAAGCCTGTCCCTTAATTTTACTTAATATAGATGAAAAAAGATATTCATTTTGAAAATCTTCCGGATTTTCAGATACATAAAATTTAGTTACAATTTTATCACACATTGACACAAATCTAGCGAGCATAGTTGGCTCTCCATTATACTCGGGAATCATTTCAAGGTATTCTTTCTTTAAAGTCGGGGTTGCCATGTTTATAAGTTGTACTTAACTAAATTAAAATAATAATAATAAGTTTATCTTATAAAACAATTAATATAATAAAATATATCGAAATGATATTTTTGTTTAAAATCTTTCAATTGATTGAAAAAATATACTGTTGCATAAAAAATGCTTTGCCTATATTTTTAATAGGTGTTTCTTTTCTACTCACAAGATCCACAAATATATGCTCATATTAGGGTCCGGGTAGTTGATTTTTGGGGTAACGTCGTTGCGTTGTTTCCTCTTGTCTGTTGCGGGGTTGGTTGGCGAGATGCCCTCTGGTTGGCGAGATGCCCTCTGGTTGCGAGTCCTGTTGTCTGGTATCCTTGCAAACTACAGTTGTCGATGTGGTATCTTTGCTAAGATTCACTTCACTCACTTCACAGTCACTTTCGAATAATATCTTTTCGATACACGCCCGATGCGTTGGATTCGAATGCGTCTACGAAGGTGTTCGTTTCGTTAACGGTTGAAACCGAAAAAATTAAACTTTCTTTTAATTTCCGAAACTTGTCCTACCGACTGCGCCAGTTACGTCTCGTGTTGAGGCGTTTGGATTTTTAAAAAACAAATATTATACTTGTACCTATTTAATAAAAATCCTTTTTATTTATTACAAACAATTTATTGTACTTGTAAACTATCTATAACAAATAATACGTAAACTACTAATGTACTTGTAGATGTTCACGGAGCGAGCTTCTGACTACGACTAAGGAATAATGGCTCTAAGCCTCTACATCTAAAGAATGCTTACTCAGCTAACATACAGTAAACGTTAACATTATTTATATAAACTAGGCGTTATTTGTGGATATAACTTATATATATATATATATCTTAAATAATAAAAGCACTGTTGTCATAATAATAAAAGATCTGAAATTATGATTTTAGTAACTTTGATCCCCCCAAACCCCTGCTGAAATTTCAAAATTTTTCATACCCTTTCTTAGGGAGCACTTATGGCCCTAGAGGAAGCTACATACCAAATTTCATTTCAATCCGTTTGGTAGTTTTGGAGAAATCGTGATGAGTGAGTGGTATTTCGCTTTTATATATATAGATATCTACATACAGTACGACCTGTCACATCCGGGGACCCTCCCATAATCGGACGCATTTCCAAACAAATTTTCGTATTTTGGTTGTGTGGCGGATGGGGTGGAAAAGTGAAAGTTGCAGCTAGAATAATGTTTGCGCGCCGAGGATAGTCTATTCTTAGCGGGCTGTGGCCTTGAAACGTTATCTCTGATAAGTTATGTTGAACATCAAGATGAAACAAGTGAAACCGAAGTGATGCTTTTAAGAAGATTGAGGGACATGGTTTCCAAAAAACATACAGTGTGTGAAGCAGCCGAAAATCAAAACTTTTTTCAAAAACTGATGTAGCCATTAGCGTTCCTGTACGGTAATGTAAGTAAAACTTAATTTATATTTTAATGTGCCGAACTGTAGGCCTACCGGTAATTTTTTTAAAGCCAGTGTGTTTATAAGTAAAGTACTGTACCTACATACTTTAGATATTTAATTACTGTACTGTAAAATTGTGTTTTTACAATGTAAACTGTTTTCTTTTATTGTTTACTTTTAATTGCCAATAGTCTACTGTTGTATACAGAATGTCAATTTGTTAGTCTATGTAGTACATTGTTATGTTGTACAGTAAATACAAGTCCAAACCGCTTGAAACATCTAAAAAAAGTATTCAACAATAATGATTTTCATTTTTTTGGGCCCTTTGACTATTTATAAATGACCTTGCTATATCCGGATTTTTCCACATCCGGATCGGCCGGTCGCCACTTTAGTCCGAATATGACAGGTTGTACTGTATACATCAGAATATAAAATTAATGTGAATATCCATTCTTTAAAATTTATTCTTGTTTATGATTTTATGTTTAGGAAGTTTTAAAGTTGATCCAGTTAGTTGATCTTCAACCAGACATTGTTACATTCGGAGTTTTAGCTATGACTTGCAAGACATTGAAGGAAGCTGAAAGTCTCATTTCTGATATTGACGAAACTGGCTTTAGGTGATTGTTTTAGTGTAAACATTAAACTTTATTCAACTAAATTTTAACCCTTCCCAGGCTGAGCCTGAAATAGTCACTTTTGAGCAAATGTTTATTTTATGTAAAATTAAAAAAAAGTCTTTTCATAAAGTTTATTTTTGTTATTATTAAGTAGTATTTGTATAGGTAAGAAAGAATTAAAAATCAGGTTTGTTAAAGATTATACACTAAACATACATAAAGTTAACTCAAAAGTACCAAATATATTATCACTGAAAACAAAATAAAATAATAACAACATCAAACAAACTTTAAAAATATCACATTACTCAGTGAGAGGTTAAAAGTTAAAACCGAACAAAAGTTAGAAAAAACTCAGCTATTAGTGATGGCGGATTTATTCATCTATAGCGCTGTAGCGATGCCAGTTTCAGTGTCCAGGTACCAAAAAACACCTGATATCGATCATTGCAGACAGCTGTTTCAAGTTAGAAGTATGAAATCTTCAGAAAACCTTAAAAGTGACTTCATCTGCCATCTAGTAAAAGTTTTGTGAACTAAATTTATTCCTATGACTTTAAATGGGTCTTTACTGATATAATTGTCTACCCCTTTTTGAGCTTATTCCACTAGGCGGATATATTTGTTTACCGCAATGGAAGGGTTAAATTACAGACAATATCTACTTATAATTAAGTTAACTACTACCAAGTAAGCATTATAGAGCTTCGGTAAATCACTAACAAGTAATAAAATTAAAATACTTGACTATTTTCTTTGAAAAAAAGAAATGTATTTTTACATCAAAATAAAACTGCCTTTGTAGGAAAAATGAGACAATTTTATGTCTTGAATAATACTTCTAGTTAATTTTGACCTAAATTTAATTATTATAAGCTCCTCTCTAATGACAGTCCTGAGAGCAGATTTTGGATTTTTAAATAATAGAGCTGTTAAATTAAAAAATACTCAATAGGCTATATTTGGGTTTGTGTACATTGTGTTACTAACGTTATTATTATATGTATCATATATTTTGTTAAGGACAAAATTCTTGTTCTAGAAATAAATTTCTATTTTTTAAATGCTATTTATTCTGTTCTAGGGTAAATATGGAAATCTTAGGAACATTTTTAAGTAATGCATGTTATGGACGTAATATCAGTTATGTGAAGGAAATCATGCAAAGGGTTAAAGAAGAGGATCTTAAGCCTAATCCTAAGTTTTTGGAACACATTGAAAAATTCTACAAACAAGTTAATGCATCTATAGTACCGAAGGTAAATGCATATTAATATTATTCATACAATTTACACAATTTTTGACCTTGTTCCTGGCACCATGAAGTTAGCCTTATGATAGCTCTACCGCTACAGATCTTTCAAAAAACATCACTCATCCTGTTGTTATATTTTCCCTATATTTAATCAAATATTAGTATATGAGAAGTAATTTAAAAAATGTAGGAACACAACATTTATAATTAATAATGACTGCATGTGTAAAACCCTAAATAATTAGCCTTGTTCTGAACTAAATAATTGCTCAATATTAACAAAAATCTGTAAACATATACTATAGCTAATTGTATGAATTTAAAAAAAAAACACTTGCACTCAACTAAATAATTGTTTAATATTAACAAAACTTATTAAACAACAACTTATAAGTAATTGTAAGTATTATATAATTTTTAAAGAAATTCATAGAATGCCTCAGAGAAAATTAGCTTTTAAAATTTGTTTGCCGGGAGTTTTCCAGAAATTAGTAACATATTTGTAAATATTTTCTTATAAACAGCTCTCAGAGTTCCCTGAGATTTGGTATACAAGGATTTTTTACCCTAAAAGTATGTTGAACTTGGTGAAAATTTGGAAATTTTAGCAATATTTTTGGAAATTGTACTTTGGTAAATATTTTTCCATAAACGGCTCTAATGATTTTCTTGATTTCTATTGATTTGGTATTCAAGGTTTTTTTAACCAAATAGTCTGGTGAACTTAGTGAAAATTTCCTAAAAAAATTGTTTTCTGTGAGTTTTCCAGAAATTGCATGTTTACATATTTGTAGAAGAATTGTTTTACGATTATATTCATTATGGTTGGAACTGGCTTGGTTATGCATTACTTCCTCCTTGAACACAGTGTCTATTTAATGAACAGTATTAAAAAAAACATTTCTAATGCGAAATATAACACATTTTTAATAATTATTATACTTATTTAACGCATTATGAAAAATATTAATTAATTTACTATGTACTTATTTTACGACTTGCTAATTAGTTTAATTCGTACTTGAAAATACTGAATTCAATCAGAATCTCACTCAATCGTAAATCAGTTTCCCGGTACTTTTGGTAATCAGTTATTCTTCCAGTTGTGGAGGATATTAGCCGCGTACGTCAACAGAACTGCAACCTGTTACCAACTGCCGCGCACCATAAAAAGTAGCATAGATCAGTAAATCTTTGGTCAATCTCCAAAAATGAGGTATCGTTAGATTTGTTAAAAATTAAAAAAAGTTATTTAATATTTCTATACAATTAGCCATTTTAAAGTTATTTCTGTACAAAGAGTTTAAATTGCCGCCATTTTGGTTTGGGATTTTAGAAATAATAGATTTTTAGGTTTTTGTAATTGTTATAAAACTGTATGCAAAATTTTAAAATTATATGTTTAATCTTTTCCACTCCAATTACTGGGGACCTAGTGTTGCTATCAGCTCCATTTAATTTTTAGGGAATATTGCACTTCAATTTGTTTACTCCAAGAAAAGTATTTCTGTCAGTTCTAAAAGGCTGATTTTTTATTTGTACTTTCTTCAATGACCAAAGTATAGATTGGTATGACATAAAACATATATTTTTAAAATTTTTATTTATTGAAAAAAGAGAAACTCTTAACAAAAAACCGGAATAAACAAGAATTTTGTACAAATTTTCAAAGGGAAGACCTATATTTGTTGCTTGTTTTTTGTTGTCTGTATCCTTACAAACAAAATTAAGTGGTCTACAAATTAAATGTTTTAGACACAATAATACAACATTATAAAAAAAAAATATAATTGAAAAACAAGTTTTTTGTAAAACAATTAGTTTTTATGAAAAAAAAAAAATAGTTTTGACACCAACTTGTACAAAATTGCCTCAACTATTTATTTTATTGCTTAGCAACAGCATTATTTAGGTCAAAACTAGTAAGAAAAGTATAATGTACCAAATCCCATCAAATAATTAAGTCTAAAAAAAAACAAGAAAATAGCCTATAACCTTATTCAATCCGGTAACCTAATTACAAAGCCGACATTGCATATTAGCAACATAACCTATATCCACAAAGTGCTAACCTAAGTCAAATGAAACCAGACCATATTGATAATTAAGCCTAAAGAGCAACGATCTATACTATTCGGTCTAAACAACAGAAAATTATACACAACTTATCACAAACAAACCACTCATATATTAATTCAAGATCAAAACAAACAAGCCCTGAAAATTAACAAGATAGGCCTAAGTCGAAATCATAAACATTCAAGATTGTAGACGTTTTACACATAAATTAATCACACCACAGCACAATAATAACTTCACATATCTTCATTTAATATCACTTCACCAAATTCCAAACTTTAGTTGAAAGCAAAACACCATTTATAAGTGAGTATTGACTACAACGGAAAATATGTACGGCAGCCATCTACCGACCTCCGTATTAAAACGTATATGAGCTAACCATAGATTTCTATGTACTAAAGAGAATAATTAGACTGTAGATAAATATAAGATTTCACTAGTTACTATTTTATTTGTATGTAAAACATCTGTTAATCTCGATTGTAAGCATTGTAAAATATTGAATAAGAAGAAATAACTTAAAGTAAAGCTAAGGGCCGATGCATACAGAAAGAATCCATCTTGTTCCAAAATACAAAATCAGCTGATATATATAAACGCGATCAAAATCAACCTTAAACTATATTTAAATAATTAATAAATAACAAACCAATTGAATTGTAACAACAAATATATATGTGAGAAATAATAATTAGTGTAACCCCAAATTGCATATTATTCCAAAAAGAACAAAATACCAGCACTATATACTACAGCGGAAGAATTCAACCGTCTCAACAAACGATCTAATTGCACACAGAAAAGATCCATCCGCCAGAAAGCACAAAAGCAGCGCTATAATGATCTTTATCTTTCTTTTCTTTTCTTAAAGTCCACGTTGTGGAGCCAATTTATAATAATTTATTCTCTTAATAATTTCCCACTAGTTGGGCGTCAAAATGTAATAATCCTTATTAAATTTATTCTATCATATTCTACTGGATCTAAATTACAATAAAATAGACAGATACGTTTTCGTAGAGCAACAAGATTAACTTTTTTTTTTTATTTATCAATTTTCTCAGAAATTTGCATGTACTATCATGAATACACAAAGTAATGATTTGTTTATATTAAGTTATATTTAGGATTTATGATCTCGGGGTCAGGCAACTCGTGCAGCATGAGCAATCTTTATTTTACTTATACGCATTAGAGAATGAATTTAACATAATTTATAACAAAATTTCCAATTAATAATTTGATTTAATTTTTAAAGATGTCCAGATAATTTAGAAGTGTATTAAAACGTTGAATTATGAGCTGTCCAGAATATACCAAGTTCTGGTTGGTGGCACTGAATTTATCACTTTCAATTTGAATACAAAAGTTACTTTTATACAGTCAATTTTTTATTTTATCTCTTTTAAATTTAATGTTATGGATAGCTGATATTATAAAGCTCACACTATTTATTTAATTTCGCACTGAATCTTCCTTATTTCCAATAATTTTATTAATATTCGTTGGTCTAAACACACTGTCAACTTAGGCTTACAGCGAACTGACGCTAACTCACTAAAACGACGCTATCTTCTTCAAATTGAACATCGCGGGATCCACTTTTCCGCTCCTATGGAAATTCAAAATGTCCTCCGGCAACTTCCCTTTCCATTCCTTAGTGTGATCGGCGCAGACTGAACTGTTTTTCCTGACCGCGCATTCCAGCTTGCTAAGCCTTCTGGGTTCGAGGTTATATGCTAGTCCGTATTACACTTTTGCTGTTGTAGATTTTTATATATTTGATAATATTTGATACTTTAATTATTTTTATAACTTGTTTGTGCATTTGGTGTACAAACATTGTTTATGTACTTAAAAGAGAATTTATTTCTAAACCGACATAATAAATTGACTCTGGGTTCAAGATTATATGCTATCGGTCATAATGATTATTTACATCTGGTTAGTTTTTACTAATTTCGATACAGTTTTATTTACAATAACATTAATACATTACAAATAATTCCGGGATGTTTTGCATTACTATCTTGGTAATAAAGTGTAAATTTTGTTTGTGTTCGAAGTATAAGATCGTTACATAATAGATCGGTTACTCATTTTAATCTAGGCCTTGCTTTGTATTTGTCCATAGTTGGTGACTGTTTATATATTTGAACATCAGTTTCTCTGTTACATGGATTACTGTAATGGTGTAGTGTTTGTTTATTTTTTGAATAAATATTAAATATACATATAAATAATCTCCAGTGTGTGTTTATTGGTGTGGTGTAGTTCTTTGTTTAATACGTTTTTGATTTAGATGTGCCTAAATTAGGTTATGTTAACATTGGCATCTGAACAGGTTTGTTATGTTTGTTTACCTTTCATTCGAGGCTAGGCCTAAATACTTTAATTTGTACCTTTTAAATTTTACAATTTGAGTTTTAATATGCTGAGGTTATGTGATGGTATTTTGTACCATTATAGCGCATCTTTTTAAAGAAAATATGAAGTTGCATGGTAACTTGCAGACTGTATAGAAGCCAAATTGTACTATTAGAAGTTTGTAATTAATATTTGTGTAAATCAGTGAATAGAGTCAGTGAGAACAATACAGAGATTGGTATACTCTGCTAAATAACATTTAAACATTTATAAATTCGAAAGAACTACATGAGAGGCCTAGAACTAGCAATTTAATTATCAGAAGAAAACTGACCTTTTTAAATATTTTTCAAAATTATATAAATCTTGAATTTCAATTCGTGTATGCGTTCAAGGTATATAATGCAATCATTCCAGCACGAGTGCCTATCCCGAGATCTAATTAATTGCTAAAGCATATTTTATAAACCCAAATTGTTTTACAAAGACTGAGCTAAGCCTAGGGTCATTTAAATAAATATTTTGAGATTATATAACTAATAATATTTGTATAATAAAAGACAATAAATGACCATTCAATGTGTTAATATAACATAATCTAGTTATTATTCAGTAGTATTAGAACTTAGAGATTAATGACCTTTGATAAAACTAAATTTATATATTCAAAATTTAGAACCATTGACTTGAACTGAGTAGGGTCAATAGGTAATAAGATCATATTTGAATAATTTTACTAAATATAACATTATAAAAGTTTTTTTCAAAACTTATTGGTAATATTGGAATCACTCAAGTTCGAAACAAAAGTCCCGTCTCCACTCCTGTCATTTTGTAACAAACTGCCGTCTTCTTCGTTCATTTTATTTCACAACAATCATTATTGTAAAAAGAACAGTATTAAAAAATAAACTGTGAAATTACACACGATAACCTAGTACAACAAAACTAAACAACGCGTAAACTCACTAAAACACTGCGT
>JAGFPH010000153.1:63949-90633 GCA_018207615.1 Philaenus spumarius
CAGATATAAAATGTCTGCAAGTCAAGGACTTAAAGCACATTATTACATATGCTCACCCTGAGTTGAACATTGAATCTTTTTACTCAATATTCAAATATTTCAAGCGATTTATCTTATAATTACTTAGGCTTCAATCATAACCATATTTTTCCGTAAAAGGGCACATAAATTTTACTTACCTTCTGATGTTATTATAGCCATTTGCCACCAAGCCAGAGCAACGCAATGGGGGATTAGGGTTGTGTATAATCCTCTGAAGTTTTGTCGAGAAGCCATTTTAATAAGAACCGCCGGTATCACCAAATAAAATAACGCTCGGAAATTCAAACAAAACTCCACTCCGTTGCCTTTAAACAATCAAAAGTACATTCACTACAACATGAGACATTAAACACTGCGCCGCAGTAATAATGTAATACAAAAAATAAAACTGTAAGCTATTAAATGTAGTTTTTATAAGTCTGGGAGCCAGGGAAGTTGCTACAACAAATTATTGGGGGGGAGGGCAAAATCTAAAATTTCCCAACAATTTTAACCATATTTCCAACTTTTGTGTAGGGGTTCCAAAAGCGCAAAAGGGGGCTCTGGATTATGTTCGGAATATATCAAGTAAAGATGGGGCCCTGGAGGCTTACCATCGGATTTTTCTTGAAAAAAAGACTTCTCCAAGTAGGGTTTTTATCACTGTAGGTGCTTTATTGAATACTTTAAGAGTTTTTAATATTTTACAAAAATTTTAACATGTTTATCACGTTATTGAAAACCATTCCCCATATTGTCCTCACCATTTTCTTTTCCCAAATATTTGCCGAAAACTTAAAAATATCCCCATTTTGGGAAAAAACCCAATCTGGCAACACTGGTCTGGCGGCCTGGAGCAGTGCATGGCATGTCAATGACAGTCAGTGTTGCCACAATAACAAGAGTTTTAACTAAATTTCCCAGAACATCATTTAAAAGAAGACAATGCATTTATTATTTGGTACAGAAATATTTAGATTTGCCCTACATTTTTGGATTGGAAATTATAACTTGCTTGTTATTTGTGAATGTTGGTAATTAACAACAAAAATTTTCGAAATCCAATCCCAAAATTGGAGTTTTTGAGGGGTTTTGCCTGCAATTTAATCCAAAAATCAAAATCCCAACTTTTTTCAAAATCCCAAATTTTTCATCTTTTTGGATTTTAAGATTATTGGGGGAACAACGCCCCCCTTGCGACATCCCTGATGGGAGTCTAGGTTCAAACTCTATTGAAGATAAAACAAATGTTATAAAGTAGTTTTAAAACTATTTATTTTTCAATGTAGGAGGATATTGATTTTTTTTTTTACTTTGAACGGATGATTTGGTCAAATGTCAAAATTACATTAAAATTTTAAAATTCATGATGTAATAACATTTAAAATTTATAAGCTAGATAGCCATAATTTTGTTATGCCTTACAATTTAAAAATGCCAAATATTTGTGTTCTTATTAATGTGGATCAGATTTTTCCAATCATCCTCCTTCAGATACTAAACAAAGTAAATTTCAAATGGTATAATCACGAGCTAAGATTAAGTTGAAATTGATAAAACAATATATAAATTTTTTACGGATATACAGTTGATGCTTAACCTTTTAATGCGGGAGTTTTTATTGCAGTGCTGCCTGCTGCAGTAGTTTTTCAATTATATCCGTGACTGGGGTGTGATTTGACTTATCCAATCTATTATCTCTCGTACAAACAGTCAAGGAAGCAAGAGCGGCGATCAGGCAGATAGAAAGACTGGGAAAGCGGGTGCCTTCCCACGTGGGAGTGATGGGGAATGAGACGGCGGATATCCTTGCTAAGAGAGGATCCAATCCGCTTCATTGGAATAAATCTTTGAACATAGATTCAGCTAAGAGACTAATTCACAGTAGAACACGAGAGGTCTTTCTGAAGGAAGCACGAGCCCTGGGAAGCGGTAAGAAGTGGAAGTGCATAGAGGACGAGTGGCAACATAACAGGAACGGACCTAGGAAGGAGGCTGTTGCAAATATTAGCCTCGGTACTGGACACGATTGTTTGACAGCCCACTTGAAGAGGATCCATGTCCTGGACTCCGATCTTTGTGTGCTGTGCGATCATCCCGAGGAACCAATGGACATGGAACATCTTTTGAAGTGTTCAAAGCTTGGCTTCGAACAACAGACTTCAAGGAATTTGCTAAGTTGTACTGGGATGCCAGATGACTCGTGAGTTAATTCTCACATAGTCTGCCATTGGAAAACAACAACTTATTCAATCTTTACAATATTTTAACCAAAATTATCGTAATCAATCCATTTAACACGATATCTTAGAACCTTAGCTGGAAACGATGATTCAGTTTTGTTTTATTCAGTTTTTAATTCAGCAGAATTTACTGCAGGACCATAACTTTCCCCACCGTCCACTAACTAAATAATTAATTATGTTTCTAAAAGTTAGAATATCAACATCCATACAATCATTTAGTCCTAGGCCTAAACATAAATTGTTATCATTAGGCCTCCCTGCATAACGTAACCTTTCAGACTTTTTATCATTTAGTATTATTTAGTAAAAGGTCTGCCTCTGGTTGTACCTAATCAATTTTCTCATCTTCATTCTATCCGGGAAACATAAGTACTCATCATCCGCCTCTAATCATCTATCAATTTCAATGTTGCCCATATTAGCCATAACTCTGATGTTTAGGCCTAGTTTCGCACGTCAAAGTAATACATAAAACTCAATAACTGTACTCAATACACAACACTATATTAATACACGAATATTGCACTAATATTAGAAAAATCAAAACTAAGGTACAATTTTTAAACTTAAGAATCATAAGCAAAAAGTTACTTCAAAACAACATAAGTAAAATACATAGATGCGGGAAACTACGGATCAACTAAAACTATCAAAATACCTTCCCAAGGATAATGAAATACAGTTGCAACAGTCAATGGTTACAAAAATTCAATGATCGACAGATTATTAAAAAACCATTTGACTTGGATACTTATACTTGAAAATTAGTTAAAAAGAAATTGAAATATGTTTTTATTGAAAATTTCATTTTGGTAGTCCTGTGGTTCAAGAGGTATGGACCACCAGAGGCTTTTAACCTTTTGCGCTCCATAGGCGAACTCAGTCCGACATCGATAATTTGCCATTGCGCTCCACTGTCGGACTCATTCCGACACACGTTTTAATATGATTTCTATGTTCTAAACAAGTGTAGAATCTGTGGTTTTCGGTCTAATGAGACTTCAATGTTGTTAAAACAGTTTAGAAACCAGCGACAGATCATATTGGCAGTTAAATATATATTATATCTCTCTGAAGTTGAGCAGCTGTTTGCCAGTCATGATCAAGAAATACAAATAGCATCGTCTTTTATCTTGCGTCTTGTAACTTTTGTTTACGCTTTTCAAGTGGTATTTATTTTTACTGTACGATATTATTTTGCAGTTTTGTGTAAATTTTGTTAATGTAAATAATGTAAAGATCTTGTTTTTGTTTAATTTTGTGTTGAGAAATGGCAACTGTTTAAACTATACGTTAACGTGGTTATGTACCATTATTTCGCAAAAAATTTATTGTTAAAATAAATTTTTGAATAAATATAAATACAATTGACATACTTAAACAGACATATTTACTGTAAAAACTGTTTTTTGAAGTTCTAATAATTTTTATTACTACTTTTAAATTCATAAAAAAACATTTTTTTTATTTGTTTGACCTAATATATTCAAAATAGGCCTACTCAATAAAAAAATGTTGTTAAACCTCAAGAATATTTTTTAAATTATTTATTATGGTCACATTTAGTGTAATAAAGTATTTGAAAAGCTCTAAACTCTATTATTCTTATTTTTAATTTCATTACAAAACAAAATAGTAGATTGATTTTGTTGACCGATTATATTCAAAATAGGCCTACTCAATGAAATATTTTTTATTTAATCTTTCAAGAATTTTTCATTATTCTCTGTTTTATTCCGAACAAAATGATATATAATAACTTATGTTTACTATTTATAGGAATTTTTTAGCGAATTTACAAAAATAATTCTGCAAACAGTAATATTTTAATTGGATCTGGTGGAGCAGCCAAGTGTCAAATAAATAGAGTGCAAAAGGTTAAAATATTAAAGTCAAATAAAGAACACCGATTATTAAACGATCAGCTAAATTTTGATTCGAATACCCAGTATGACGCAACAATAACAATTCAGAATGCCCGCGGCATATGGTAGTTCTTGTGCTTTGATTGATAACGGACAACTAGTCGATAACCGGGAGTCGTAAGATGCGCATCTACATACTGTGTTTTTTAAATGTGTTGGTTGTGTGTTATGTGTTTGTGTAATTAACGTTTTGACGATCTCCATAGAGGGATTTTCTGAGGATGAGATAAATATCTCGAAACGCGTCAAAAGTTCTAAAAAAGAGGTTCACTGACGGAAAATAAAAGATATTGTACTTTATTACACTATCTAATCTTTGTGTTGTGAACTTCAAACACAATCGGTACCCAATGCGCATTTCCAAAACAAAGTACACATGCTAATCTTTGTTGAAATGAAGGTTTTTTAAATATGTTAAACTTTTCCATTGAATGTTGTTTAGACTCTGTAGTGATATCATCCACTCAAGTCTCACCGCCAGTCACTATTTGGCTTAAAAAACTCATCATCTTTATGTGAATGCACTATCTATACTCGCGGCCATGAAATTAGGCGGGTGAGAGAAATGGCGGTGTTGCCAGATATGGAACTAGTAAAGCGACGGAAGGACGAGATTCGCCTACCTCCACGCACGAACTGGCAACACTACCCATGCACTGTTGCCGAGTCCAAGCGCCTAAAAAACAAAATATTTTTACACTAAAGAACTCAAAATATTTTTTGCGTTAAATTTAATAATAATATAAACTAGTTTTAATATTCATGTTGAGAAACATGAGTTCTTTCACTTTTTTTGTTGCTAGTTATTAATAAACTCAAAGAAAGAAACAGTAATCAAAGTTTTTGTGGCAAAGTTACTCGCCAAAAGACAGAATCACACTAAATAAAATCATTCATATATTACAAGTAACGAGAATGGATTACGTGACTGAAGTGACAAGCAACGTAAATATTGTAAATTATATGTAAATAGAGAATACTGTAAATTCATTGTAAATATAGGATAATTATGGGAAGTAAAGTTGTGCGCATCCGTGGAGTCCTCAATCCACACGTGTTTCGCAGGTGGCGCTAAATGAACAACAAAATATTAATAATGACTTAACCTTTTGCACTCTATTTATTTGACACTTGGCTGCTCGACCAGATCCAATTAAAATATTACTTTTTGAAGAATTATTTTTGTAAATTCACCAAAACATTACTATAAATAGTAAACATAACTTATTATATATCATTTTGTTCGGAATAAACCAGAGAATAAGGGAAAAATTGTTGAAAGATTAAATAAAACATTTTTCATTGGGTACGCCTATTTTGAAAATAATCGGTCAGAAAAATCAATTGATTATGTTTTGTAATGAAATTAAAAATAAGAATAATAAAGTTTAGAGCTTTAAAATTACTTTATTACATTAAATGTGACTATAATAAATAATAAAAAAAATGGTCTTGAGGTTTAAAAACATGTTTTTATTGAGTAGGCCTAGGCCTATTTTGAATACATTAGGTCAAACATTAAAAAAAAAATGTATATTAACAATAACATTTTTGTGAAATAATGGTACATTTAGTTTAAAAAGTTGCCATTTCTCAACACAAAATAAAACAAAAACAAGATTATTACATTATTTACGTTAGCAAAATTTACACAAAAGAGCTTTACAATGTAACGGAAGATTACAAAAAATATAAAGATACGGCTTCTATTGTTTATCAGCCCCACATTGGGAAAGCCATTTTGTAACTTATTGTTACAAAAAATAAAAATAAATGAAGTTATACTGTGAAAAAAAAATGGGGTTCGGTAAAAAGTTCAAAAATTAAAAAAATATATGTTTTAAATCAAAATAAAAACGCTATATGTGGATTATCTAATAAACATCAATATTTCTCCTTCATCTCCTTCACTTATTCACCTTAAAAACAAAAGTCGTCGCTCATGTAATACTTTAAATCATTTAAACACCTCTTAGGCCTATTGCCTTACTTCAATAATAAAATCACCACCCACCTAAACTCTCCATAACATCTTTCTCCCAACTTCAACGTAGAACAACATCATATGCTTCACCTTGCTTTAACTCACCTTATTTTTAATTCACCCTACCTTCAAAACCTTAAAAATCACCCTCACTTAACTCCCACAATACTAACAAAAAATAATAATCATAATATTTGCGACAATCCACATATAACCTCACTTATGCTCTGTTTGCATATATCTACTTATAATTGTTAATTAATTTGATTTTCTCAGGGGTGGATACCTGGCTATTAAAGTACAAACTAAATGGACATTCGTGGCTGTATAAAGAAATTCAAGGCATTGCAGCAAGACAACTATTGTTTACTCAAACATAATTAAAAATGAATATTTACAGCAATAAAAAGATATCAACATAATGGTACAAATATACAAACAAATCAAAGAACTATTTACAATTATACAAAGTTTCGTCATCCATATCTTAAGCTATGACGCAATAGAAATCAAAAGAAGTTAATTTTTAGTAAAATGAAAATTTTTATATCTGCAGACTAAAAAATATGTCCTATGGACATTATTACTTACAGTTTCACTCGTTGCACTGTCTTTTTACCTAGGATTTCACTGATTCTAATCGTCAAAGTCACTTCACTTACATTTTACCAACGCGTTAATCCAACCACATGGCAACTTTTCAACAAGTCCATTTTTTAGAAGAAATATACGGAAGATTTCACTTCTTACACTTTCCCAAATTCCTAGACGTCTCTACTTCACATTAATACAACTTTCGTCGTGATCTTTTTAGAATTATTACATTTTCCTTACAAATTCTTCACCACCTGCAATTAGCTTGCACAAAGCCGGCTACGCCATCTTGACTTCTCTCTATTCTCTTCTCTTCTCCTCTCCTCTCTTGCGTTGTTAAACGTACTTCTCTCAGAACTGTACATGTAAAATATCACGTACGCAACTCTGTGCTAGGCCTTCCGTATCTCAACGTATAGACTGATGTTGTGTCTTGTTATACATGTATTTATTTCTTCTTTACAAGTCGCCTTCGGATTGTCTTTGCCTAATCAAAATGTTTATTATTATATTACCGCTTGTCTTCATTAACAATTCACTTCAACCGTAATTATTTAAATGATCTTTTACACAGTTCTTACACGTTACATGTTCATACATTAATATATCTTTTAAGTCTGCTTTTATTTTACCCACTTTTATAGTCTGCTTTTTATTTTTTATTTATTTATTAAAAATGATTCTACTGTAATTATTTTGCGTCATTTAGAAATTTATATACATTTAAGAATTATAAATGCTTACTATTATATATGTATTGCGTCATTTTATTTATTTAGACCAAACCTCTGTGCTTTTAGACACTATAGGAAACAGCTGACTTATTTCTTATTTTATATTTTCTCTGTGACATGGCTGTTAGTGTTACAACAAAACTGCAAAATAATAACGTACAATAAAAAAAAACCATTTGAAAAAGCGTAAACAAAAGTTACAAGACGCAAGATAACAGACGATGCTACTTGTACTTCTCGATCATGCTGGGCAAACAGCTTCTACACTTCAGAGAGGTATAAAATACATTCCACAGCCAATATAATCTGTCACTGGTTTCTAAACTGTTTTAACAACATTGAAGTCTCATTAGACCGAAGACCACAGATTCTACACTTGTTTAGAACATAGAAATCATATTAAAACGTTTGTCGGAATGAGTCCGACAGTGGAGCACAATGGGAAATTAGCGATGTCGGACTGAGTTCGCCTATGGAGCGCAAAAGGTTAAAAATACTTTCTTACAAAAATCTAATTATTAATAACTTATTTATTATTTAAATGTACCCTACGTTTCTCATTCCCACATGGTATGCGGTAGTTCGCTTTAGGTATTAATTAAAAAAGCATTGTTGGAATTGTATTACGATAAGAAAAAAATTAGCGGAATTACGGCTTAAACGAAAAAATCATGGTATTATCAACATATAATATGTAAAGGAAATGCAAATGTTCTCTATAAACATTAAAATTATTTGTTTTTACTCTTGATTATAAAATAGCAACTTGCAACATTGCACAAGGCTACGACGAGCTACGGTTCTCGCCGAGCGCCCGCGTGTCTTTGTTTTTGATTCAGTTATGCATTTTACAACTAAACTAAGAATCTCATAAAAAAAAGTTTCGAACAAAAAATTTTATTCATACGATTTTCTACAACTGCCCAAAAAAAATCCTCGCTCGGTGAAAAATTCAATACACGGCGGTTTTGAATTAAATTACCATTTAGGTTTTTGTTCTTTTGTTAATTATTTGCTGCCGTTTCAAAAAAAAAAAAAAAAAAAATCATACCATCGGAATCAGTAGCATTTTATGAAGGCAGTGGTATAATTTTATTTCACAATTCACAAGCACGAGAGAAAGCACCTACCTTGCGCTTTAAAACCTTTACATGACGGGTGTAGGTTGTAGAAATAACTACAGCACGAATTGGCAACACCGACATTTCTCTCACCCGCCTAATTTCATGGCCGCGAGTATAGTCTTTTTGTCAATGGACTGTAGGCACAAAAAAATGACCGAATAAACAAAATCAAAACATGTTCTTTGAAGATGGAATAAACAAACTGTTATCCAGATAAAGTGCTTCAACAACAGTCATATGTTGTTGAAAAAAGTTTTAAATATTATTTTTCATGGAAAAATAAATGTAAATAAAATAGACCACGTGTACATCTTTTCTTACACTAAAACAGCAGTTACTTTTACCTTTAATTTAGTACGCTTAAACTTTATCAACTTAATTAAAATGAACTACTCATATATCATACCTACAACATAAGATGCGAAAGTAGGGACATGTACATCGATAAAACGCCAACTTTGACTTACAACTGTATCAGTCTCATAAGGGTACTTTGCCAGTACGTGGACAGCAAAAGAAAAGAGTCCCAAAAAATCAACTGAACTTCTTACTTTACTAATGTCTTTCACCTAGAACAATATAAATACACGACATCACTTTCACATTAGTGTACACTATATTATCTTGTCTTATTAAACGAGCAATTCTTGTATATCTATATATTTAAAAAAATTCCTGATTTTAGTTCACTCACTTCCTGAAGTTAATACTTAACCGATTTTGATGATTCTTTTTTTATTTAAAAGATAGTTTCCAGTTCTAAGTCACTGTGAAGCTAAATATTTGATTTACACTTTTATTTTAGTTTTATTCCGAGTTTTAAAAATGCATCAGTAGCCTATGCTACAACTAGGCTAAATAGGAAATACTGTAATTTGATTTTAAACAGCTGATAAACTAATTGAGTTTCAAATAAATAAGTTGTTTACATAATGTTTATTGTTGATTCAGTAATCAGCTGTAGTCTCTAATATTTTCATTGACAGTTTATTTCAAATTTTAAATCAATTTTTAGGTTAGGTTTTTATTAAAGTGTAGACCTGAGCCTTGCTGACTATACAACGGGTTCCAACAGCACACAACGGGTTCCAACAGGGAATTGGGGGGCGGGGGGTTGGCGTGCGGAGCACGCAGGGGTCTCCCCTAATTTATTTATAAATTTATTTCATAAACGACAGTGCGATGCGTAATCTTTCTCTGGTAGTCGCCTTAAAAAAAAAGATAATAGTGTCAAAGTAAATGAGTAATAGTTGCGGACTCGGAAACTGACTTCTTTAATAAGAAACTGTCTTAACAAAGTTAACCAACACGTCGGCCATGCTTTCTGTGTAAGCGACTCATCTCACTTGAGCAAACCCTGCTATTCTGAAATGCCAGGTAAAAGCAAAATCTACTCTTATTTAGCTAAAACCTAATCAAATCCACAAACTGAGTTTGCTATCTGTATAATATGTTTATTGTAATTTAATAGTACTGTAAATTATGTGTCAACCATTTTTCATTCCATTTATAAACCAAAGTAGCCTATTTAAAGATTAACATAACCAAATTATAGCCAAACCAAGAATAATTTTGCTTATAGCCTAAAATGTAAAAGTATTTCATTTGTGTTTTATTGAAAGTATTAAGAACTTAATTCCATAAGAATTGATTGCATACGTTTTACCGTGCTTGGCAGGCATGCAAAGATTAATATGAAATTAACTTTTCAAATCTGAAATCTAAATTGGGTTATTGTAACTAATGCCTGACTTTGTTCAATTTAGCTAATCAGCTGGTTCAACTTCAGGGAGGAACTTCAGTTCCACTCATTGAATAACAAAAGTGCATTAGTGTTGAATTTAAAACAGAAAATAACAAAGTTATGTTCTTAACCAGAGCTGAAATGAATAATGATTAGGCCTACTTGTATGAGACAGAAAACTTTGATTTAACTTAGCTAACCAAGCTCATGTTATGAGTCAGACAAAGTGTGTTTCTTATTAACAATCATATAAATGTCTATGTAACAAAAAAAAAAAAAAAAGTAAAAGGCTATAATTTGAATAAGATTTATAATTAAGTTATATTGGATGGGATAGCTAGCATTTTTAGACCTTACAATCCCAAAGGGTTCATTTCAAAATTTAAACCTTTTTATTATTACATGAGAGACGTCTCAAAAAGAAAACATTAAACTCCATTATTTTTATTATTTAATTTTATTTAGTATTAAGGTTGGCCAACAAAATAAATGTTATTAATAAATCCATGGTGAAATGTATCTAATTTTTGTAATTTTGTAAATTTAACAAATTGTATTTTTTTTTTTTTATTATAAATGGGGAGGGTTTTTCAAATTTTACTTTTGGGGAGGGATCTTTTTGAACTTAACTAAAAATTGATATTGTAAAAACTATAAATTTTCCTTAAATTCTTTTCATTTGTATATAAGGGCATATAAATTTTTTTTAAGGGCATATTAGTTTTTTTTAATTAATATATAAATATATATTTAAAGCAGATTTTAATAAACAAACTGTTTATTATGTGAATTGTATTTATTATAATTTCCTGTAAATAGCTAACTCAGGTGTTTGAAACCAGCTTTGAATATGGTAAGGGTCCAGTCCATTGTTTTGGTAAAATCTTAATTTTTTTATAATTGTATGTACCATCTTAGTCTTTGCCCAGTACGCATTCCATATCGTTATTATTCTTTAGGATGGTACAAATGGAATACGAATAGCCTATCATACAATAATGCCTGTTGGCAAATTCTTAACAAGATTTTCATGTCAGAGATAAAAGTTAGGAACACATGTTTCTTAGTGTTTTCTTTGACACTATGTTTCTGAATTTACAAATTAAGGAAGCAAGTTTAATTTTACTAACTCATCTCGTCCTTTACTCTTGTCCAATCCCACCAGCCCACTTTCACGACCGAGATCACTTAGTATGCACTGTAAGGTTATCCGGATCGAAAAGAGTTTTTATCTGCGTTGAAGGTTGAAACGATAGCAAGATAGACAAAGTGCTAACTTATTGCGCCACAGAGCTCGCCTTAACTGTACTTTATTGTTAATGTGTAAAGCAGAAATCTTAATTCAAACTTACGTTAAACTATAATTTTCTGAAAATAGTGAGTAAATCAAACTTACCGCAAAATTATAAATTGTAAAAAAAGTAAATATGTAAGCTATTATCGTAAGCTCCGAGTAGGGTATTAGATATTCTGGAACAGTCGGTTGTGTAAGCAAATGCAATAGTAACGCTGAGAAGAATAATCCGTACGGTTTCAAATTGTTGCGACAATGCTGGAATTCCGCTTCTTGTGTGTTTAGGTTGGATCCTGAAGAGTAGGCGATAAATAACTGTGACCATCTGAAAACAGAATATTAACCCTTTTAAGGCCAGGCAAAAAAATAATACGATCCTAAAAGATCCAGTGATTAAACAACACTAGTATACTAAAAAGGCCGGGACGAAAATGGCAGTTTTGTCAAGATGTTATAAAAAAAAGTGTAACTAATCTAAAAATGCTGTTAGAGTTGTACTTTTTACATTTTTTTACTTGTAACAATATATACTATACATCTAAGTAAAAAGGAAACCTTTAAAAACAAAATTATTTTATTTTTAAGGACTAATAGGTTTTTTTATTTTTTTTAAATTTTGGAGTCAAATAGGTATAACTAAAAAAAATACTATAGAGTTTATAGGGTATAGTTATTTTCTAATACATTTGTGTATTCTGTGCAAATGCTGAAAATTTCAAGAGAATATCTTAATAAATATTCTGTCTGGTCTAAATAAACAAAAAGTGTTTGTGGGCGTAATTTGTCGTATAAGTTCGGTAAACTCTATACAATAGCGAACTAACTGGTGAAACACAACTCCGTTCATTACTCATAATGAATAACACAAACACTAAACTATAAAAACCTGTACAAAAACAAATACTAAGACACGATAAACACAAAAATATAACCATATAAACACTTGCTTGGACGTAAACAATGCACAACTGACTGTAGGTATTGGTTCTACAACTCCCAGCTGTCAAATCAAGGCCGACTTGATTTCACGAATAAACAACAAATTTAGAGGAAAATAAAAAAAAACGTAATCTCGATTTGATCACTAGTAACAAACAATTTGATTGTTTCCATTTTACTACAAATTTAAATGAAAATAGTAGAAAATAAGTGTGTAATCAGTAAAAGAATAACAAGCCGATATTTCGGCTCGTGGCCGTTTTGACATTGTATTCGTTGAACCGATATTTCGGTTCGTAGCCGTTTTGGCGTTGTATTCTTTGAACCGATATTTCGGCTCGCGGCCGTTTTCAGAACTATTTTTGTAAGCCGATATATGGGCTCATGGCCGTCAAAGAGTTAACCAGTACGTTGAAGTAATAACAATGTGAAAACATCAAATCTTAATACTATGCGATTGAAAGATACAAACATTAAGGGAGGGGGAAGAAATTTAGGATTGATATTATTAATCACATGTTTTCAATGATAAGCTTTTCCAGTTGATCAAACATTCCACGATGAACATTGTTGATCAATTTCTTAATGAAATAATTACGAATTGTTTCAAACATATTTTATAATTATTTAAATATTTATAGAATATAATAGGGACAGGTGAGTCAAACGACAATCTTAACTCGTTTGCAGCTAGCGCTTTTAAACGCAAATACACAAACACATGCTCAGATGATTCCATAGTTCACGAAACTTCCAGTAGCGTGCAGAGAGGTGTTCTTTGAGTATGTTTAGACCAAATAAAAAGTATAAGCAATGTCTGCATGGGCGGCCATATGATATTTTCTAGGGGGGGGGGGGGGGCTAGACCCCGGTATGGGGCTTAAGGAGTACTCTCCCCTCCTTCAGCAAAAAGGGTCCAGGGATATTTTTGATCTCCCCCGGAAAATTTAGGAAGCCAATTTGGCTATCCAGGTGAAATATTAACCCACACAGCATTGAGTCTGTACCTTTACACCGTCAGTGAATACACAAAGACCTATAACACTCCTAGAGGCCGCACCAAGTAGTGACCCAGCAGCTCATGCTTGAACTCTTGTAAAAAATAAAATAAGTATACGTAAAATGAAACGGCACACAACATTTAAAACATATTTTAGTGCTAATCACTTAAAAAGAAAAATACCTGACTATAAATAATGGGAGCTAGGGGGGGACCGTGGCCCCCTCTGCCCATAGGTATGGGCGCCCATGAATGTCTGTGACGTCTTATCGGTCTGTGTTCTGTCGCCAGAGCAAATGAGTCTTTTATCGCAAGTGTTCTCAGAGCTGCTTACGCTTATAGACGCATCTGTTTCACTCAGCTGTTACTTGTGTGTTGGTACTGATAGCTGACTGATATTCATTCCGAAGTTTTAGTTTTGTATAAGTTCTAGTTTTTCTTAGTTTAGTGTGTAATTATGTTATTTTTAGACAACAATAAGTATTGCTTTTATGTATTTAGTTTTTGACTAAATTGTAACTTCTGCTAAGTTTAGTTTAAATTTTTGTAATTCTTAAAAAAATATTTAAAACAAGTTTAAAATTAGTTGAGTATTTTTTATGTGTACTACTTAACCCTAAGAATCACAATTTAAAAAGAACATTGAGAAAATAAATATATATTTTTTTAACTCTAAATGAACGGTAACCAATATTTTAGCTTAGAGCTTTAAGGGTTACAACACTTATAAATAAATATTGAGCTTGAATTACGAGGTGATAAACTTGATACAGTAGAACCCCTCTTAACCAGTCCTCGGATTAACCGGCCTATCCCATGGAACAACAGAGTTTTTTTTCTCTCTTACAGATTATATTACTGTAACTGGCAGAAGTCTCAAACATTGATTGCTTCACGGACATTTCCTGGAAAATAAAGCTGGGTGACGCAACTTTAGGTGTGCAATGTGCATTGCGTTAGTGTTGTGGCAAGCAGAACTAGGGAGAGGGAGCGTGAGTTTGATTCCCCCCATGCTTCCGTGGCAACTGTATTTTTTCTTAGAATCCATGGGAGAGGGAGCGTGAGTTTGATTCTCCCCATGCTTCCGCGGCAACTGTATTTTTTCTTAGAATCAATTTACAAAGCGGCATCCTTTGTTTCTTTTTCTTCGTCTGTTGCTTTGTCGGAACCTTTACTGAATTTCATGGGAGCAAAATATGTAATATTTGTAACATACTGTATTGCGTAATATGTTGAGCAGCAAAAGGATTCAACGGCATTAAACGTGATGAACGTACGAAAATGGAGAGACTTGGCTTTAAAAAAATCTTTGAAAGTTAAAGAACAGAAAAAAAATACGGTTACTGATGTTTTTAAACAATGATACAGTATATGTAAATTTTATTTTCAAAGTTTAAAATGTTTAATTTGTTGGTGTTTGTTTATGTACATACAATAGAATGATTTACAATATCGTCTTAATTGCTTGTTTATTTATGAAATGTGTAGGTAATTTTGGAACAAAAATATATTTTTTACGGGAACCTCGGATCAACCGGCCAAACAGGTTACCGGCCAGGGTCTCGGTCAAGACCAGACCGGTTAAGAGAGGTTCTACTGTAGAATAAAACTTGAACACAAATTACA
Source organism: Philaenus spumarius (assembly GCA_018207615.1). NCBI lineage: Eukaryota > Metazoa > Arthropoda > Insecta > Hemiptera > Aphrophoridae > Philaenus > Philaenus spumarius. The sequence goes on from JAGFPH010000153.1 coordinate 79,181, forward strand.
AACTTAAAAATATGTTTACTTACTCAAACATATATCAACAACAATGTTTACGGTTATAGTTTAATTATTGTGGCTTTGCATAACAAAAGATAGTGGCATTGATGCTAAAATGCATTTGAGTAAATAAATGTATTATTTATTTATAACATATTGATAGAATTTATGGAAAAATTAACACACTCGTATAAACCATCAGTAAATACATTATCATCCAAATCATAAGTTACTTTTCAATTTAAAAGGTAACTAATACAGTAAAATATTGGGTGTACACTTGAAAATTGTATACTTACGAGTGCACGGATAATTCTTTTAATTCAATCATCATTAAACATCCTTATTTCAAAAGTAATTTACTAAACTTACTTCTTAAAATGGTAAAGGTCGCGTTTCTTCGTTAATATTTGGCAAGTAGCTATCACCATAAATGCGAACGATCCATAGTACACGACAATAGGAATTAATCCGATAACGGTATCCAAGCCAAATGTTATGTAGAAACCGACCCAGAATGCAATTTGTAGATGAGAAACCAAATTTGGTAAAAGAGATCTGTTTAAACAAACAAAAAAAAAAAACAATAATTAATAAAATGTACAAATTATACATCCCAAGATTTGTAACGATATGCGTTGCAAAAATAAAAATATATAAAAATAATATTAATAAGTTTACTAAAAAAAATGAGGTTCGGTAAAAAGTTCTGAAATAAAAAAAATATGTTTTAAATCAAAATAAAAACGCTATATGTGGATTATCCAATAACTATTAATATCTCTTCATCACCTCCTTTACCTATTTACCTTAAAAACAAAAATCATCGCTCATGTAATACTTAAAATCACTTATGTACCTCCTAGGCCTATTGCCTTGCTTCAATAATAATAAATCATCACCCACCTAAACTCTCCATAACATCTTTCTCCCAACTTCAACGTAGAACAATATTATATTTTTCACCTTACTTCAACTCACCTTACTCTTAAAACCTTAAAAATCACCTTCACTTGACTCCCATAATCTTAATAAAAAAAAAATAATAATCATGATAATTTGCGATAATCCACATATAACCTCACTTATGCTCTGTTTGCATATATTTACTTGTAATTACTAATCACTGAAAAATACTTGTTAATTAATTCTATTTTCTTAGGGGTGAGAACCTGGCTATCAAAGTAATGGCTAAACGGACACTCGTGGCTATATAAAGAAATTCAAGGCATTGCAGCAAGACAACAATTATTTACTCAAACATGATCAAAAATGGATATTTACAGCAATTAAGAAACATAAACATAGTGATACATATATACAAACAAGTCAAGAAATTATTTACAATTATACAAAGTTTCCTGAACCATACCTTAAGTAATGACGCAATAGAAGTTAAATGAAGTTAGTTTTTTAATAAAATGAAAAATTTTAATACCTGCAGACTAAAAATATGTCCAATGGCCATTATTACTTACAGTTTCACTTGATATATTTGTCGCACTGTTCTTTACCTAGGATTTTTGTCGTAAACTCAATTCACTTCTGAAGCCTAACCCACGCTAGTCCCGCCAAAGCACATCGAAAAGTTATCAGTTGAGAAACAGTCAATTTACATGATCAGTTTTTGATTTCTTCAATCACTCCATCTATAAAGTATATCTACTTCATACTGAGACCAAATTTGTCACTACTTTATAAAGAAAACTACATTTTTCTTGCAATAATACACGCCGGCTTCATGCAACATACATGAACTATATCGCCATCTTGATAGAAGTCCCTGCTACCAGTACGTTCTGTTGTGTTTCGTATCTTTTGATATCTGTGTTCTTTCACATACACAGATTGATCCCCTCTCTCTCTTCTAATTGCTTCCATGATCACTGCATATACTATCATATTGAATTCTCGATACATATTAAATTGTGCTATGTCCTGTTATTATATTCTTTTTTTTTATTTATTTATCGAACTGTTTATAATTTCAAACACCGCTTCACACCGCTCGCTTACAACGCACCACCCGTTGAAACAAAGTCTCTGTACAATCTCACCCCCTACACACGCTCATATTCTAATATGCTTCTTTAAGTCTGCTTTTATATTACCTACTTTTACAGTCTGCTTTTATGTTTTATTATTTGTTTATATAAAAAAAATGATTCTACTGTAATTATTTTGCGTCATTAAGAAATGTATATATAAAAATTATAAATGGTTAATATTATTTATGTATTGCGTCATTTATTCATTTAGACCAAACCTCTGTATCTTTAGTCATTATAGGAAACAGCTGATTCATTTCTTATTTTATTATTTTCTCTGTGACATGGACGTTAGTGTTACAGATTACAATATAAATACTTAAATATATAATGAACTTACAATCCAATTTTAACCCTATATATGGCAGTGCTATAGCGAAAATTGAAAAGCCGATTTTTAGCGTTTTGCAAGCATTATTTTTTTAATTCTAAAAAAATAGTAAATGAAACACAATCCAAAAGTGTTCTATACCTTTTTTGTAGAAAAAACTTCAAAGAATTCAAATACGCTACTAAAAATTAGTTTCTTTTAAAATTGTAAAAGTTATTACCTAGAAAGCAAAAAATGTTCAGTAACGAAAGGAAAAAGTTCAACTTTAGGCCTAAATAACAAGTAGTAAACATTTTTTTAAATTTTTTGTAAGCGTAAAAAAGTTTTGTAATTTAGTTCTAAATAGAACTGTATAAAAACATTTATCAATTTCAAATTTCATATTTATTCTTATAAAAAACAGTTTTTATATTTCAAATACACGACTGCTAACTAAACTAGGCGTAGTTTGAAATGTAATTTACTAATATATGCTCTGCCCAGAAATGAAATATTATTATAACAAACTGTAGAGGATAAATTAAAGAAAAGAACGGTATACTTGTTTTTCCTTAGTTCACAAAAGTGAACATACAGATAGAAATACTTTTGTAGATGGTCTTGGACATGTAAGAAGTGGGAAATAACAGTACAATTGTATGCATATTCACGCACGGAAACAGCTGTAACCTGATCTGCATATTTTAAAATGATGATTACGTATGTAAATATACGTTTTACGAAAAAGTTTTAAATACAAAAATTAAAGTTTAATTGATTAGATTTTCAATGGTGCCGGTTTTATTACGATTGGATGATTTGAAGTATATTAAATAACAGAATATGCAAATTTATGTAAATTATCGCCTATTAATTCTATTGGCTTAATTATTTTCAATACCTAAGTTTAGCCTACACTTTCTCAATCGATCAGTTATACGAATGATTCGCTATTTCGTGTGTGAAGCATCATTTTAAATCGACTCTCGGTGGTCCGGCTTTTTCCTAAATCCGGCCTGCCGGCGGCCACATTGACCCTTTCCCCCGAATTCGTAATTGGCACCAAGTGCCTCAAACCAGACCTCTTAAACAGCCAAACTTGTCACTTATATTCAGTTAACGAATTAAATCATGTATGGATCCACTATAGTAATTATTTAAAGGTTTCGGCTCTGTGAAATTTTATCTATCGGACCTTTTTTCTGAAATATTAGTATTATGGTTTTCACTACATCTTTTAGGTAAACATAACCTTTTAACCGGTTGAGAAACATCACCTTGGCCTATTTCTCTTTCTTCTTCTGATTAATCCAGTTCCAATTCAAAATCACTTGCACCTGAACTGTAACTATCACTAGAATCGTAATTTAAATGAGAAACATGACTTTCTACTAGTATTTCTTCAATTTCACTTTCATTCATAATGTTCTGTCCAACTGCCATGTTTTACGTGACTCTTTGTTAACAAAAGTTGTGTTACAGCTGATTCTAAACACAGCTCTATAATCCAAAACGGCTGAAAGAAATGACAACTGCTATACAACATACTGTAAAATGTTCTCTGAACAAGTTTCTTAAGTTAGTTTTAAAATATTAAAACAGATGGCGAAGTTATGCGCATTTAAAGTACTACTACGAGTTACTACGGAAACCGAGGGAAAGGGTTATGCTGGACTAGCGAGGTTGTACCTTATATTGATTTGTTTGCCATGACTTGCAATTTTCAATTGTATGTAATTTATAACAATCTTACTTTTAGGTCCAATTTAGATTTATCGAAGTACTGTTAAGGAGAAGGGGGGACGTAACCTTTTTCTTTTTGACACCTAATGGTCTGATTTGAATTCAACTAAAACTGTTTCAAAAATTTATACATTCTTCTTTCGAATGACACTTTGATTATTTCAATATCTTAAAGGTTGAGAAAATTATAGATGGAAAACGACCACCGAAAAATGTCTCCCATGACTTTGTACCAGAACCTCATACGACCCCTCGTATGGAAGGACGAATGATTTATAAAAATGCAATATTTACCTCCAACTGTATCTGCTGATTGAGTCTAAAAGATACTGATACAAAAAATATACAGATAACATTGACGGTGTAGTATCCAAACAAAGCACTGCTTGTATTATAGGCATTTCCCCTCTTGTGTAGGTACTGGCAGCTGAAGTTAGCATGTCTATCGACAACTTTTCCCCACTATCAGTCCTATTTTTCCAGTCTAGAATAACAAGGAAAAAATTCTATTAATGAAACAACTTATACATATTAAGCCATTTTAATTTGAATTAATAATGATTATAACAATAAAAAACTTAAAATTTAAAAATCTCAAACTACAGTAAAAAATATTAAACTATTAACCCTAGAACCGGCAGCTTTAACGAAAATGGATTTTTTGGCGTGTGCAAGCATTTATTCAAAAATTTGCCAAAAATAGTACATGAACCCCAATCCAAAAGTGTTCCATAGCTTTTTTGTAGAAAAGGGTTCAAAAAATTTATATATGCCAGTAAACAAATGATAGATGTAAAATTTACAAAGTTATTAGCTCAAGAAACGAAAAATGTTCAGTTACGAAAAATAAAAGTTCAACTTTAAGTCTAAATAAAAAGTAGTAAAAATTTTTTGTAATTTTTTCCATAAATGTAAAAAAGTTTCGTAATTTAGTTCTAAATAGAACTGTATAAAAACATTTAACATTTTCAAATTTCTTATTTTGAAAACACAAGTTTTTATGTCCCTACTACAAGTCTGCTATTAAAAGTATGCCAAGTTAGAAACGTAATTTAGTAATATATACTTTGCCCAAAAATGAAATATTATTATAACGAAGTGTAGAGAATAAATCAAAGAACTGAACTGAATACTTGTAAATTATCTTTTCGTAAAAGTTTTTGACTTAGAATTATTTGAATAACAAAAGTGAGAAAAAATGTTGGAATCTTTCGCCCGTTCACGCTATACAGGATGCGCGCGCAAACTAATATGTCTACACATGTTATAAAAGTCCGTTAGAGTTCAAATTTAAACCTTACATGAGACTGTATTAGCAGTCACTTTCCCACGGTCCTACACAATAAACTGTTCAAATATAGCATATTTGGTTTACAGGGAAAGTTAGCTTGAAGCATTATGTTTACAAAGATACCAAAATATCTCTAAAAAACGATTGAGGTCACACAGATATCACGTGAAATAAATAACGCTGTTTATCGGTTGGAAAACTGACCAATTGCAAGGGTCTACAAAATCCCTTACAACTTCAGAACTATTTGTCCGATTTTTGATTGGATGGAAGTTTTGGACAGGGGAAATTGTGATGAATCCATTGATACATAGGTTTAACTAAGAAACCCTACTGGGCGGGCTTCAGAGATTGACGAAAGTTGAGTTATTTCGTTATGTTTTGTATGAATTTTCGGGCGCCGATTGATTTGTAGAAAACTAATAAACTGCAACAATGATTACGTATGTAAATATACGTTTTAGAAAGAAATTGTAAATACAAAAATTAAAGTTTGAAACATTACCTTTCCAATGGTGTTTGTCTTTTTGAGATTGGAAGATTTTTAAAGGGTCAAATATTCAATACAATCACTTGTTACAAATGTGTTGGAGTGACGGTACGTTATGTACCGTCTGCCGGTTCGAGGGTTAACATGAAATAAAATTTGAGAAATCGTCGAGAAATTTTTAATTTAAAAACGTTTTTAACCATACCTACAGAAATACCTTACTTTACCCTATACCCTCCATATATCCAAAGCTATTGATCGCAGAAAAAAAAAAAACATATAGAACCATTTTTCTAGAGAATTTAACATACTTTAAAAAGTTATTGAACAAACTAAGCTAAAAAGTTAAGGGTTTAAGAGATATGTGCAAAAAACCTAGAAAACACACAGTTTTTACACCTTCCCACCCCCTCCTACCCAGTGGCGTAGCAAGCGGGTGGTAGGGACGGCCCCCGCCAGGGGCGCCGCCGAGCAGTTTCGCTTAATTGTCAAGGAATAGATATTACATGATTTTGATATTAAGAACATTGAAAAAAAAACATCAAAAACATAGACGGAGATAAACTAACAATTAAGATATATGGGTGCATTGGCTAGTCTTAAACTAGGCTACAAGTTGAAAGTAAAAAGATTTCTAGCATTTCTACAAGATCTTAAATGGGACAAGATCGTTTGACGAATCTGGCGATACTCTCGATTGAAAATGAAGAAGTAAGAAAATTGGACTTAGATGTGCTAATCAATGATTTCGCGGCAGTTAAAGCCAGAAAAGTAACATTTAAGTGAATATTTGTTTTTGTGTTGTCTTACGTTGTTCATATGTCTTGGCAAGATGTGAAAGTTTTTTCCTGTTAACTATAAGTTTATTAAGTTTCTGCAGATGCTCTGCAATTTATAACATTTTACATTTAATGCGTTTTTCTAAGTAAATAATGAAGTTGAGCTAACTGTGATTAAGATAGATTAGAAATCGTTATTTTTATGTATGACTGTAATTTTTCAAACCGCCTTTTTTTACTAGCATTTTCCTAACCAATAGTTCTTTTGAGAGAGTAAAGAAAAAAACATTGTTACAATACACATTTCTAAAAAGTCTATTTTCACATTCCATTTAAATTTATGCAATTAAATTTCATTGTTGTTAAGTCATATTGATTAACTGTAAATGTGCTTATTTTGTGGAAATAAATCTGATTTGATTTGATTTGAGTACACGTTTCGTGCGATCTGCAAAAACGTTAAAGTATTTTTAGTGCAAAAACTCTATTACCTTTGTTGTTTACAAACTGATGTTATTCTCATTTCCTACTACTTTGGCTCAGATTTGGGGTAACCTCGGCCAAGATGGAGGCTGGGCAAAAGTTACCCCAAGCTACATATTTTTATTTTGTGCGGCTACGGTAATTTTTTTTTGCAATTTTTGTAAAACAAAAACTAAAAACTATTTAACCCTTTGAGTGCCGCAGCGTCTATATAGTAGACGATATAAAATGCGCATTAAGTGCCAGCGTCTACCCAGTGAACGATCCGTATTTTATACTAATTTCATACATTATGTTATCATTGTAATTGTTTATTCGGTTCACGGTATTCTACATGAGTTAAACTATCGATTGATACTGGTTTTTTAATTTCTTTGACAAAGTGACACAATACGTAGACAGCTGGTTGGCCGCCAACTGCTGACAGTGTTATGTTTGTATTGTGTAATCATGGCAAATTTCACTATAACATAATATATTATATATGTTTTTTTTATGTATTTTTCATGTTCTTTCTTGTGGTATAACGCAAAAAATATAAAAAAATACTGTATACACCAAATTTCATTTCAGACTTGAAATTTAAAAAAAATCATTTTTGTTTATGCAACATAATTTTGTATGTATATTAATTTAGAAGTACATTTTTACATGTATTTTGTTCTTCAAACTATTACCAACGAAATAAAAAAATCATCCAAATTGGATGAATAGTTTTTTTTTAATGATTTTTTCCCCAGACGCTTGCAAAAGTGTTGGATTTGGTCCGGCATTTTATGCATATGACTTGGCGAAACGGCCGCGGCACTCAAAGGGTTAAACTACCATAAATTAGCAGTAAATAATTTAGTTCTTTTGTTTTATTATAGGTAAAATGCCAAGAAATCGAAAACAACCTCTAGGGACTAGAAACTACGCCAGTTACAGCCCAGAAGTACTAGAAGAGTGTTTGGAGGCTATAAGGTCTATTAACCCAAAGAGATACCTAGATTTTCAATTAGGAACAAACTGAAAGGCAACCACATGAAAAACGTGGGACGTGCAAGAATTTTCAGTGATGAAGACGTACTGCTTTTGAACAGCACTTAGTAAAAATGTTGACTATGCCAATGGTTGAGCTTGATTTTCGATATGCAGTCCATGATTTCAGAGCAATATGACTTCTTTTTTGTAATAATAAAATGTAATTTTTCTTAACAATAATGTTTGTATTATTGATTTTGGTTTTTTAGCCGATTTCAGAAATGTTTCGAAGTAAAAATCAGGTAAAACTTGAAACAAACTATATGGTAATAATTATTACCATATAGGTAATAATTTACTGTTTGTTTAACTTTAGCCCAATCAATGCAATGCATTAAAAATATATAGTTTAAAAAATATGGTACAAAGTTACCCCAATCCAAGGTAACTTTGACCCAAAAAAAAAAAAAAATAATTAAATGGTTTGAAAACATTTGGAAGTTTTAAGGTAGTCTTAAATTAAAGGATTATTTTTAGTTAACTACGTAAGCCACTTCAAAAACCAATATTGTCAATTTTAAAAATCAGTAATTACTTATTCCACAGAAAACATAAAAAGTTGGGCCAATGTTACCCAAGTTGTATCTAGTTTTCAGGATCGGGAAATTGAAAAAGTCCCAATTCAGTATAACAACAGTCAAGATGTTAACGAAAAATAATTTAGAGACCCAAAAATTTGAATCGTTAGAATATCTTAGACCCTCAGGGTTTGCTATAACCAGAGTTGACAGTTTTTTACTTTTGGTTGTTTTTGTCAGGTCACGAATGAAGACAAAACAAACAAATCGCCTCAAATCAAGATCTCCTCTCTGAGAATTTAAAATACATAATCACTTACCTTGACTGTTTGGGTCATCCTTACTTGTGGAAGGTTCTTCCAATTGCAATATTTTATTTTGCAGCTGCTTACTGGTAATGAAAGTTTCTCCTCCCGACATGCTAAGAAAAAACAACAACATAGTCAGTAGCTTACTTATTACATATATTTTTTTATTAGTACAGTTTTAGGAAACTAACACATTTTTAATTTGATTTTTCTTCTTCATTGATTTTCTTTAATAATATTTTCCTACTAAACTGATAATTTAAAAAAAAAATTTGGAAAACGGTTGACCCTAAAGGCCATCCATGTAACTTCCCGGTAAGTTTAATTACAACAAAAACTATTTTTGGAAATTTTGAACTGCCATAACTTTTGAATGAACCAACCGATTTTTATGCGATTTGCGGCAATCGATGCAGTTTTTACGTCCATTGAAAGAATCAACAACAAAAATTTTTCAGATGAAAAGTTTCGGAGAAATTGAGGAAAAACACTTTTTTTTATTTTCTTTCGTTCACGATATCTCGCGAATGAATCAACCGATTTTTATGCGATTTGCGGCAATCGATGCAGTTTTTCGAGTCAGTTGAAAGAATCGACAACAAAAATTTTTCTGATGAAAAATTTCGGAGAAATTGAGAAAAAACACTTTTTTTGATTTTCTTTCGTTCGCGATATCTCACGAACGAATTAACCGATTTTGACCGGACTGGTAGCGATCGACGTCGCTTTTCAAGGTTAAAAGCTAATTAGATTTTGCAATTGCTCGTTTAAAAGTTATTCCAAAAAAACCTGATTTGGAAATTTTTTTATTTCTTAGTTTTTTCGAAATTTCTCAGAACCTACCGGTCCGAATTAGTTGAAATTTTCAGGAAATCTAAGTTTGATGGAACTCTTTAGAACGCCGTTTGGTAGGATCCAATCGGTTAAGCCGTTCAAAAGTTATAAGCGGATCACATACTTACATACACACACACATACATAAAAACAGGGTGACACCCTCTCGGGAGTGGTCAGGGAAGATTCCTAGGACCTCAAAACATCGAGATCTGATGAATACTCGATTTTCGAAAAACGGGGTGAAACCAATAACTTCCCGATTTAAGAAAATTTTCAATTTTCTTAGCGGGAAGTTAAAAAACATTGGGTGTGCTTAAGACCACACGCTGAAAGTGATAACTTCTATGACCGATTTATATTTTTATCAGTATTAATATTAGAAGAGAACAAGGGTCAACACAAGTCAATACATTGTCAAAAAATATTATGTCATATTTTGAAATTGCACAATTAATTATTCAAATAACAAATTATTCATAACTCTTAACAATTGTAAGTACCTTAAGTATATTTTCAGTTATCAGTAAATCTGCAGAACATTATATTTTCTCACATTATACATTACACATTTTTACTCCATTTTAAGCGTGCATATAATCTAATTATATCAAATTATAAATAATCAATATGAAAATTCACCATATTGCATTTGTTTAATTTAAAATAGAGTAAAGTATTTAGCTTTGGCTAAAAAAATGTAGCGTGGTTTTAAATTTCCTAAAGTTTAAAAAAATTGCAGAAATTTTCAAAATTGTTATTTACCTAAAAGTGTTAATTTTTCAAAAAATAATATGATTTCCTTTCTGTCTATCAGATTTAAAAATGTGCAATCAAGTTATCCATTTAAAAAAGTTATAGAAAAGTTATGGAAAAATCCTCAAATAATAATAAATATAATTGTAACTGTCAACGTACTTACCGACTTTCTGTATTAACGAATCCAACAAATAAAACTCAACACTCTTGTCTATATCATGAGTCACTTTCTATGTACATAGTAATGTAAGTGAAAAGAGGTGACGAAATATTTATAACAGAAATTTTAGTACCCTACTATTAAAAAAAAAGGCAATGATTTTATTGAATGAATTGTGATTTTAATGAAGTTATATTTTGGACTTATTGAAATTAACTGTTAATTTATTCAAATTATACTAAAAGTATTCAAACGGCCAAATAAAAACCATTAAAACCCTCAACGATGTACAATATACTCCCTCTCCACGCTCTGACTTGTGCCTACGCAAAAAGTTGCGACACGAGATTTCAGAAACATAGTCGAGCAAAAGTGACCAACGGGCCGATAGAAGTTATCACTTCAAAAACTAATGTTTCAATTTTCATAGAAAAAATTTCTGAAATACAGAGATACACTTTTGGGGATTTTCTTCTTATACAGAAGCAATTTTACTTAACAAACCTTCGGCATAGATATACAGGGTGTTCATAAAGTCCCTTTAACACCCCCCCCCCTCGTTATTTTTGTTACTGAAAATAAGTTATCAAAACTTTGTATTATCTTGTGTGGCATAACAGGGCACATTTTTGACATATCTGACCCTCTATGATTTTGGGGGGCTTAGGGGGTGCTAACAACTTCAAATATAAAAGTAGGTCATACAATGCACC
>JAGFPH010000153.1:98202-123465 GCA_018207615.1 Philaenus spumarius
ATTTCGTGGGAGCAAAATATGTAATATTTGTAACATATTGAGCAATACGTTGAGCAGCAAAAAGATTAAACGGCATTAGACGTGATGAACGTACAAAAATGGTGAGACATGGCTTTAAACAAATCTTTGAAAGTTAAAGAACAGAAAAAATAACTGATTTTTTTACAATGATACAGTATGTGTAAATTCAGTTTTCAAAGTTTATGTAAGTTTAAAATGTTTCATTTCTTGGTGTTTGTTTATGTATGTTGTACATACTATAAAACGGGTTGCAATAACGTCTTATTTGCTTGTTTATTTATGAAATATGTAGGTTATTTTTTAACAAAAATTAATTTTTTACGGGAACCTCGGATCAACCAGCCAAACAGGTAACCGGACAGGGTCTCGGTCCCGAACAGACCGGTTCTACTGTAGTGGATATTTTCAAATTATTAGTTAGAGTGGCCGGCACCAAAATTGTTGAAGTACACACACAAAACCTTTTAGGCTATACTGCAAAGCTATTTTTCTAAACAATATACTCTTGGAAGAAACATGCGGACACATGGGACGCTAGGGTGCAGGGATGCCTGATAATAAAACATACAAAAGGACGTGAAGTTACTACACAAAAAAATATAATTAAAATAGTAATTTTGATGATCATTAGTCAGTAAACATAAGCAAATCAATCAAGCGGCACCTGCCTCTCTTAGTGTTAGATAGATTTAAAAGTACCGTTGTTATATAGGCATAGACACGATAACTGAAAAAATGTTTAACAATTACTTTCAGAATGATATATACAGTTGAACTTGGTTATAGCGTTACCGAAGGGAGCGAACGAATGTTGACGCTACGTCCGAGTAACATTATAACGATATTTCAACAGCAAATCATATTTTTGTTACCTTGAGTGAAAGGACAAACAGTATTACTATTATTGGCAACATTATTCAAGAAAAACACTATACTTTTCTTTTAATGTAGGCTACAGAGCAGGGTCCCGATAATTCGAGCTAATTGAAGCTGAGGTTACCTACAATTAAAAGAAGGAATTTTAATATTGTTCGTCACACACGTCACTGTTATTTGTTTCCAATTCACAAAGAAATAAAAATATCATCAACCTAACGATACAATTTGTTAATCGGAGAATATAGGCTAACTACTATTGAAGTTTACGACACGCACCACCTGCTGATATCTTTGCAAAACTACTAAAACACATTGTAAAAAAAGAGAAAAATAACAAAGCCTAAATATTCTCAGTTTGAACTCACAATTCATCATTTAATCAGTTAAAAATGACTTATGTTAGCAGCACAACTCGCTTTCCCAGAGAAAAGGTCATCTGCTGCAAAGATATCAGCAGGGAGGCTTATTTTAAACTTAAGTCCAACATTTGTTAGCATTTGGTAAGCCTGAGTTAGTCTATACAATTTTATAACCTTACTTACTGTATAATGTCCACTGTTTTCTGCCAGATGTTTGAACTGGCAATGGGAAAACACCAGCCATATTAAATATGACAATATTCCTGCAAGTTTTGTCTTAAATGGTGCAGTCTGAAGTCATAATTAATATTTGTTTAATGGTGTTAACAATTGATATTCCTTTAAAAAATATACCTTCTAAGTGACAGCTGCAAAAACCATCATTCATGAATGCCTGAAAACTAAGAATATTTATTGAACAATATTATGAAACTGACAACAATGTCAACAGAACAGCCAACAATTAATGATTCTGACTGACTTTTGATATACACAACTCAAAGAACAGCCAGTATCTACATGTAGTCGAATTTAGTGATTCCCAGAGTCGATACCATTGGTATATTATTATCTCTGGTCGATACACTCGATACCGGTACTTGACAAAGATAAACTGAAGTCTGAAATCTAAATACAGTATCTGAATGCTGGCTGCCATCATATATTGTCTATGCGCTCATCTCCCCATTTAAGTTTAGTAGAGTCAGATAGCCCAAATTGAATTCAGTATACCAGAAAAATATTATATTATTAGTTTGTTCCTATCTGCATAACATTGTCATATATATTATTTAATTTTAATCAGACGCAGACCTAAACTCTGTCAAGGATAACTTATAAAAACAGAGTTAGCTATAACTACTAAACCACATCTGTTGTTTCTAGGGTTTTCCGGATTGGTAGTAGTTAGCTAAAACTTCACTTTTCAAATGATAAAATTGTAAATTTTTAGTCGATTTTCGAAGGGCATAAGGCGAAAGAATAGTTTTGAATGGGCTCAAGGAGCTGTGTTTCTAAACAGAAAATATAGATTTTTCACATCAGAATATTTGTCACATACTGATGAAACTCTCGGGAAAGCATTTTCTGAAATACAAAGTATGAAACATTGTTTGCGCTATATTGCTGATCTTGAATTTCAGAGTAGAGTAACCGAACATATTGGAGTGGACGGCTCCATGGTAATTAAAAATATTAATTACGGGATAGATCATATATAAGAAAATAATAATAATAACTGGATTTCCAGTAAAGTACAAAACATAAATAATGCAAAGGTTATGATGCAGCAAACACCTTTGAAGATTTGATCCTGTAATCTATAGAGTCGGTGCCCATGTAAAAGTTGAATTGCAGAATGTAGTGACGAAGAAGTACAGTACTGTCAAGGTCACTAGATAGTAAAGGTTGCCTCATAGTCATGTAAACAAACTCGAACACCCCCTGTCCAATGACGTCATTGTAGTAAAACACAGCTGCTACCATGGGAGATGTATGTAGTCTTACTACAACTACGTCACATCCCCCACTCCACTTTTTTTGATATTTCCCGAATGAGGCAACCTTTACTATCTAGTGACCTTGCAGTACTGTAATGTAAAACTCCCCCTGGGCCCTGACGTTAGATGACATTGATTGTAAAATTTTCCACTCGCACGTCCTACATAATTATCAACTCTACACTCGCTTCCCTGGAGTGGAGCAACAATTCAAATTATGTAGGCAGTAGTTACCGTTCAATTTCTGTCATTCTCATGAACGCTTTACTTATTGATACTTGCATGATTAAATTTGTTTACTACATTTCTGTAGCACTGTCGGTACCTTCCTTATTAGAAAGGTTGGGTAGCTGTAGTCAAACTTCTATTTGTATTATTATTATAAAACTTAGATCAATAGATTTTTTCTTATTAATCAATTGTTCATTTATACCAATTGCATATCATTTTTGAAAAAAAATCTTTTATCTGATAAATTTTTAGTTTTTTAAAATATATTTAAAATGAGTATCTAAGTCTTAATATTACGGACGTAAGGATCACAGCTACCTTAGTAGACGCTATTTTAAGAGAATCGCACTCTGATTTGAGTTCTCTTCACTCAATCGAGTTCTTCACACTTCAATTTCGCCTCTCAAATCTGTCGCAAAAAACATAGAGTTTCCAATCTACTATTCGTTGTATCAGTAATAGAGGTCACTTGCCTTATTTTAATCAGCAGGTTTTCTATACTATAGCATATATTTCCAATCTATATTTTAAAAAGTTTGTATTTAATAAATTGGAATTTATAGATTGTATAAAGATTTGAGTTGTTTTTGTTATAACTATTTGAGCTCCAGCTCCACATTTAATTGTAACAAATAAAACAACATAATGTGTTATTTACCACATAGATACAAGAGACACTACATTAATGTTGACAAAATGTAACTTTCGTAAGGATTTAATGTTTTTGTTTATTAATAAATCAAGGTGAAACACATTGAGTGTTCATGGAATTAAAAGTCATACATATACATATTACACGTAGAATATTACACAGATTGCGTTACAGACAATTGTTTTTTCATACGGTTAGATGTTATAATTTCCATAAATTAACGTCTATTGAAATAAATGAAATGAAACAAAAAGTCAAACAATAATTAATTAAATAACATTTATGTCTATATAGCTTGAATTATGTCCCATAATTTAATGGTGGCCAGAAACCCGGCCAAGTTTTGATGACGTATTATATTACGTCACTAATTCATTACAATTCAATGATTCGTAGTCTGCAGCACATCTGTAGGAGTGTCGCGTGTCCGCCTGATGTGTGTGTGAGCTGAATTATTATAAGTGTTTTGTAAGAATGCTGATCAAAGAGTAGTAAGTATTATTTTGTAAAAAAATTATCAAATTTATCTAGATTATTTGTTTTTTAATTTATATAAGAAAAAGGCAATGTGGTATATGCAAAATTTATTTTTACCTCCTCCCTGGCTCTCTTTAGTTTTTTTTATGTATCGGTCCCTACCTAGCCATGGAAAATTCTTAAATCTTATTTTGCTATAGATTTGTGCGTAATAATAATAAAATATATTTTCAAATTAAAATAATACATTTCATATTGACCGTAGTAAGACTTTTACTTCAAAATTCCACGTTTAGCAATAAGATTTCTTAATGCGAGTTGAAGTAGGCCTAATGCTTGAGATTTATTTTCTTGTCATCATGAATTTCAATCTTGAAATTGATGTATAATACATATTTTTTGTTTTGTTTTAGCCGTGTACCATTGCCACTCTCAGTTGAAGAGGTAAGAATCTTAAATTATCTGGATTTAGGCAAATTACTTTCAATATAGGCTAGTTAACCTTTTTTTTAGATGTATTTATTTTACTAGGGTATGATAAAAATCAGCTTATCTTGTCTACAAGTTTTGCACAACGTATATGGGCATAGATGTAAGTCATTTTTATTATTATAATGGTGTATTGGGTATTTCATGTTTATTGTATACTTCATTAGGTAGCATAGCCTCTTACAGCCAAAATACTGTATAGGCCTACACCATCACACCGCATTGTGGCTGGAGTGCCAACCTTTTCACTTCATTTATTTATCCTGTAGACATTACAATAACTGTATAAGTCACAAAATCTAAATATTAAAACAAAGAAATTACACAGAACTCCCATTTGTTTTGTGACCCAATCTACCAAATAAGTTAACTTGTAGGCCTAATAGCTTAAATAAATAATTGTTTAAAATTTGTAAATAAGATTTTAAAATATACACTTAGATATAAAATAGCAAGGTCCAGGCCATGAGGGAGCAGTCTCACCAAATCAAATTTGATTTATAGGCCTATTTACTAAATAAATAATTAGACGCAGCACTGATCGCGTAAAATTAATTATAAACAATATAAAACAAATACAACGGTGTAAATTTACTGTACGACCATCTGTTGATATTTTTGCAGATGATGACCTTATTTTACATTATACTGTTAAATGTTGAATACAGGTAAACATATTTAACTAAAGACTATAAGTCACAGGTCATCAGGCTATTTTTTTTATTCTTGCATTTATGTAGGCGTAGGGTCGTATAGTAAAGTCTCGCCAATACAACATAACAAATTACCAAACCAAAAGTCGCTTAATGGGATTTAACATATAGAATCTCCTGCCATTTTTATTACACAATCTAACAGGATTGCCAGATTTGTTGAGACTAAGAATGTACGGAAGTAAACAGTGCTACCTATATAGGCCTAATATATATGTTTAGAAATTAAAAACCTTTTTAGTAAACTAAGAAGTGTTACAAATTTATATATGTGAGAAATATACTGATACTGTAAGTTAGAACTTCATTCTATTTTTTTTTATATGCTGGTAGGCTACATATAAGTTATATGTTGTTTATCTTTTTTGGTGTGTAGGCTATAAAGGCTGGGTTCTACAATTTCCCGATAGTTACCCGGCGGATAAATTTAACCTGCCGACAAATCCACCCGACACGTATATTGCGTTCTACAATGGGTTTTTATCTCTCCGATAACTACCAAGAACTTACCTGTTAGATTTACAATTTTACATGTAGGTTGGTACACTTTGTTGATTGTGATTGGTCGAAATACGGTTAAGGAACGTACCTTAGTGACTGAATAACGAACTAGCCTTTGAATGTAAAGGCCAGTTGGTATTATTCTCTCTGGTAAAGGCTAAAGGCATACTACCTAATACGTGGATGTCTTGTTAATGACTGAAACATGATTTGCAATGAAACAACGGTTTAACAACCAGAAGCATACAATCCCAATACCGTTACCAAAAAAACCTTAACCCAAGGTGAGATAGAACGTTTCTAAAACAAGTACGAAACAAAATTTAATTATAATGACTAAAGGTGTCGTGGAGTGGTTTTTATTTATCAAAATGGAAAAAATAAATGACTAGTTAGTTGTAGTTTAAATAAAATAAACCTTATAACATTATTACTAACTTATGTTCTACTTTATTATTTATTGTTGCTATTTATAAAATTTGTAGGTTATTTTTCTCCAATAATTTCTACAAGGAAGCTAACCGTTTCCTTCGTTAACCTAAAGCAATAAAAAAATACTTTATTATAAAAAAATACAAATTTCAAACCTTGTCTCTAAAGACTTTATTATTTCTGGACTGGGCAATCAAATGAACTGTTTTTTCATCGCCATCTTCACCAAAAATGTCAATAAAATCTTCATAAATAGGCCTAAGCATAGTTTACAATCATCGTAGGCCTACACAGTTCTAACCTATTCTATACATTTATCTTGCCGATAACTTCTTATCGGCTGCTTCAAGTAGCCAACAACTTTTTCGGTCACAGGTTAGCCAAGTTTATCCTCCCGACAAGGGCTATCGGGAGTTTGTAGAACACCTTCTTTTAATTTATCGGGAGGATAGCTGTATCTGGAACTTGTCGGGCACTTAACGGGAGATTGTAGAACCGGGCCTAAGTGATTTGATTATTTGGCATAAATTTACTATACAACCCTTGGCTGATATTTTTGCAGATGACAACCGTGTTTTACATTCTACTGTTAAATGTTGAATATAGGTAAAAATACTGTCACTAAAGACTATAAGTTAGAACTTCAGGCTATTTTTTTTACTCTAGCATTTCTGTTGGCGTAGGGTTATAGGCCTATAGTAAATTTGTGATAAAATATCAAAAATAACTGAAGAAGTTAACCTCAATATTTTCGAGTTTTATTTCTCTCGCATTTTCTATTATATTTATTTCCTGTGGATATTTTTGGTGTTGTTATAGTCAGTTTAACGTGTTCTTTCATAATATGATTTTTTTTTTAAAACCTCTGGTCCCCACGTCATCTATTTTTACAAAAATGACTTGTACAGAATTGTGATGATGCCTCAATCAGTCATAGATTACTCAACAAAATCCTGCTACATAAACTTGTACACGGAATTAAACGATCCAGACATCAGAAATTGTCTAAGGCTGTTTTTAAAAGACTTATATATCATTTTGTTATCTTGCCTGGAAGTTTATTAAAAAATATAGCATCTGCTTGTGAAGGAAGTTTACTATACAGAATTAACCTGTGCTGTTTCACACGATATTCACAAGCATTTCTGGTGCTATAAGTGTGTATGTACTTGTTCAGCACATGATCATATGCACTTAAAATATAAGATCACTTACAGTATATAGGTACTTGGAATTGTAAGCACCCCAAGATCTTTAAAAGCATTTCTACAAGTTTGTAATTTGTTTAATTCTGGCCCAAGCCTAGTAACTTTTTTTTGCAGAACAAACACTCTTCACATATTTTCAACTGATGAATTTCCCTCGAGTAAAATTTTACAGTTCATATGTGGATACGACCTTAGTAGGCAGTTAAAAGAATTAAAGTTTCGAAGTACTGTTTTAAATTTTGGAGAGGAAATACTCCTGAACTAGGCCTAATTTTAGAACTGATGCTATTTGCTCATTCCAGGTTAGCTTGTTATCGATTAGGAGCCCCAAGAAATTTGCTGAATTTACTTATTCAGTGTCTCTTTCTCCTATGAAGTTACCTGATTGTAGCTTTCCTTTAAACTAAAATACATAATAACTTAATGCTTAATTGTTTTATTATAGCCTTTTTATTGATATTGACATCAAGTAAATATAAACAAGTGATTATTTGTTGAGATTAAAAGCGTGGACATAAACTTTTAAATACTACTCACAGTATAGGCCTATTTCCTGTTCGTAAGTTTAACTGCATTACTAACCAGGTCAAGTTTATACAAACAAGTGATATTATTAAAAAATAAAAGCCTGAACATAAACTTTCACATAAATTATAAAAGGCCTATATGAGCTTTAACGGGTAAAATTTACAACACGCCTCCTCACAACATTGCGGCAAAGTTGCCAACATATGCAAATGAAAATGCTTTAGAACGTAATTTTAATTTTCAATTCTAGGCCTATTTCTAAACATCTTATATAAATTTAAACAAAATATATAATAAATTTATAGGCCTTTTTTTTAAATATATTAGGCCTACATACAAATTATGTAAATAAAATAAAACAACTATTTTATCAAATACACATAAATCAAACACATAAATTACATATATATTTGTATGTATATATAACCTTCTGGTAAAATAATTGAATTGTCATCGATCCTAACCTAGAACTTGTATATTTACAATTAATCTTTCTATCAAACACATCACAAGCAAAATAAAAATTATATTCCCAGCATAATTAAACATTTAATTAGTTACAATGTGCTTAGGTGGCAGCACTACTCTCTTTCCTAAAAAGATTACTGTGTGCAAAGCTATTAGTAGGGAGGCGTGTTGTAAAATTACGCCCCTTTTAACATACATTTCCAACACTAAAACAGAACAAAATAATTAAAACCTGAACTTAAACTAACTTATAGTCTCCAGTCACAGTAGTTCGTAGACATATTTAAGTTGGTACTACTACTTAAATGTTCTTTGCAACATGGTTGTCTTAGAGATGGAGTCTTCCTTTAGCAAAGGTGTCACCTTCTGCTTTTGTACGAGCGTACGTGCATTTGTCCGGATGGTGAAGTGGAGAAGGGTTTTCAAATAAGGTAGCGAAATAATTGCATTACCGTACTTCAAAACATTTATTAAAGCAAAGCAATCAATTCATCTGCAGGCCCGAACTTACAACTGAACTAATGAAGGCAAGCTAGTGCACCTTGGTTATTAACAGACTAACTTAGGCCTGCACATTTAGCCTCAAGCTGGCTCCACCTCCTTTAACTATAAACTGAGACGTTGTGTGCAAGCCATTATTTAATATTTAACCACTATCAACATGGATCCAGAAGTACTCTCTGAAGTAACTATGTATTATTTTTGTGTGACCCACCCAGGTTTTTCGCCTTTAAACCCAAAAAAAAAAAAAAAAAATTATTTTTGTGTTAAGGTGGAGAGTACGTAACACATCTTCAAAAAGGTTCTAAACGTTGGTTAGGTGGTATAGTAAGTTAGAAGGTGTATACTGTAAGTTTGATTAAAAGTTTATATGTACTGGCCACAGAGATTTGTTTCCAGTTTGTATCCATGCATTATACATACTTGGTAAGTTAAAAGTCTGCAGACACCCCTTTAACTGTTTAGTGAGTGGGTAGATAAAAGTCAAATTCATAAAATATTTATAAAGAAGGCCAGGGTAATAAGATACAGGGGTTATAAGCATGGGCGGATCCAGCCGGTTTTCAAGGAGGGAGGGGGCTGTCTCCTATCCGAGGGGGGGGGTAATAGAATAATTTTGTTGGAATACAGTGCTTGAAAACGTCTTTTAAGACTATTTCACGAGCACCCATTTTGAATAGAAATTAAGGATTATATGCTTTTCCCATAAATGGAATTTCATTGTAACAAATTGTAGAGAATAAATCATAAAATTAAACTGTATACTTGAAAATTTTAAATAGCCTTATTAGAACAACTAAACAAAAATCTGACAAACTTAAAGTATACAGTTCCAGCCAGATGGGAAAAGGTAACGGCTTAACGTGCCTAGGGCGTTGAAAATGTACATATTTCATGGAAATACCCGAATAGCCATGGAACACTAAACCAGGTTTTCCTTATATCAAACGAAAATATAGAACTTGCACTTCAAATCAATATAAAAGTCATTATACAAATATATCGGTTTGTAATAGATACATTGATTGCAAAATGTGCTTTCTCTTTGGTTAAAAACTGTCCAATTGCAAGGATTTACAGAAAACTTCATATCTAAGAAACTATAAATGTGACGAATGATTGGAAGATCGTGGTAGAAAGTTTTTTTCCTACAGCCCCCCCCCCCCTGATCCGCCAATGGTTATAAGAGACGCAGTCAAAAAGCCCCCAAAAAATATACTTATACAACTTTAAAAATATGTAATATTAAGTATCATATGTATTCTTTAATACAACACACTTATTGAGAAGTTTATAACACATTTTGAATTTTTTTTATACAACTAAAAAATACATTTACTTTGAACTTACCCTAAAAGTTCATGACTTTTTCTAAATTAAAAAAAAAAAAAATTTTAGATAAGATGTTTGGGATTTATTAAGGTGTAACCTTCTGACCAAGACTATGACTTTTGATGTACAATTTTTTAAAACCTCGAAGGCACTCTTTATTTACATGTTCTAGGCATGTTTCTTATTACTCCATTTTTATTTTTTGTGGGGGTAATAAGGGACTCATGTACTCAGGGCAAATTTCAAAGATACGTGTGATCTATAAAAAACTGAAAAGGCTTTAAGCCCTACTAAGACAACAAAAATGTTGCTCTAACACAACCACAGGACTAGTTTACTTAGTGTTAGGCCTAGTATAAGTTTACCAAGAGAACATGTTCTTTTTCTACTTTAAATCAAAAAGCAGGTTTACCCATTAGGCTAGACCATATTTAACAATTAGTTGTTACAATAATGTAAATTTATGTTTAGAATGTCTGTAAGTTAATATTTAGTCATTATTACTTTATTACATAATAAATAACTTTATTTATAATTACTAGAAACATCTTTTATAACATCTTGTTCACTTGTATACACTTCAAAGACACGTTTTGTTTTGCCTATTTTCCAAAATGTGTAAAATATTTTCTGCCCATTTTAAAAATTGTATCGATGTTTTTGGTTAATCCCTATATTATGTTGATTATGTAGAACCATCATTAAGTACAATATTATATTATTTAGGACCTAATATTAAAAGAAATGAATTTCAAATATATTTTTTGAATGGATATAATTATCAAAAATTAAAAACTATTGGCTGATTCAGAATTGTTTCCAGATGTATTTTATTACCCCATATGATTTTACACATTGCTATATATGGACAGTTACAGGCCTGGTCTCTTATTACCCCCCGTGGGGTTATTAGAGACAAGTATTTGATAAAAATTTGTGAAAAAATTGAAGTTAAAAAATCTCATAAAAAATCAAGGGGTGTCCATTTAATGCAATTAATAAGAGATATTTATTTCAAGTTATTTAGATTAATAGTATAGATTTTATTAATATTTTTTGTCTCTTACTATCCCAGCCTCCCCTAAGACATGAAAATGTACTTTTTTTTTTGTATGGGACAACTTTGCCCCCATATCCAAAATTGGGAATATCTGTGGCTGCTCATAATTTTTAAATGCATACCCATATTGTGTGACCCCTCATTTTAAAGGAATTGATAAAAAAAAAACGAACAACACAGACTAGAGGTCTCTAACTTCACTATACACAGTGAAGTTACAGTAGCGAAACACGGGTACAAAGCTAGTAGTAAATAAAACCAGAGCAGCAGCCAGGAAGATGCGGGCACCCTCATCTTCACTGTTAACCACGTGTTATTACAATTATTTTTTCGAATAACTATAAAGCTTATACAGTAGTTAAATAAAAATACAAATTATCAATGTAGGCCTACTCTATGACTCAAAAAACAACAGAAAATCAAAATTTGAATCATGGATGCCAATGGGGTTGCAAATTAACTAGGCCTGACATTCCAGTATATTCTCATTGTCTATATTAAAACCTGCAATTTGATTCATGTATGTTATGACTTTCATGATGTGGTCCTGTAGTTAACTTATACAAAAAGTGGCTCCCTTTAGGTCTACATTAGTGCTACTCACTCATATATACCAGGTGTCTTAAAAGCCCCCCCCCCCTATTATTTTTTTATTAATGGAAATAAACAGATTTGCTTTGGGGATTGTTAACATGACCAAAAATTGAGATTTTTGGTGTATCGTAAATTTCAAACCCTCCCCCAAAAATTTATTTTGGGGGTAAGTCGAAAATTTTAAATGAGAACCCCTATTGAGTGACACCTCATTTTAACCTGTTGGTTAGTGGGTTTTCCTTTTAGCTTCATACCCCAAATTAGTTTGTTTTTATATAAATTTTGTTTTTGTCTAATTTTATTGTTATTGTTCTTACTAAATAAAAATATGAATAAGAGCTGAAAAATTTAGGAGTAATTATTTATAATCACATAATTTCAAATTTTGCCCCCAAAACTAGCTAACCTAAAATAACCGCCAAAAGATGTACTTATTCCTTTTATAAAAATATTTTACTCTAACTCTGTATGGTATTCATTTTATTATTTTTTTTTATTATACTGATCATTACAAAAATAAATTAAACAGTGCATTACAAAAAACAATGACTACGTTGGAAACAGCAAGGCAAGGTTATGAACTGTCCTATAGGGAATGCTCACGCACCCTATCAGAATACAACTAATCAAAAATTAGCCGAGCTGTAGAGGTTTGGCTTTCCTATTTAAATACAAATATCAAACCGCATACGTTGGGTTGTTATTTTTATTTGCGCATGGAGGGCTGCCGCAGCACTTGCGGCATTACTAACCAACAGGTTAAAGGTCTTGATAAAAGAAGAGGATTGGCTCAAACCTGAGGTCTGTATGTTGACTCTATCCAACATAATGATCAATCGAAGCTATAATTTTCCCAAAAAACTCCTATTAAAAGTTTCATTAATAATTATGTTACAATGAATAAAACCTTTAGCGATCACCTCATTTTCACTCAGATTAAGTGCTCGAAATGAGGAAAAATATTTTTTGGGAAAAATAATAATTTTTGGAGAAAATAATTTTTCTCCATTTAAATAACTTAAAAATGTTAAAGATGATATATCTGTTATTTTTTACAAGGGTTTCAGTAGGTCAATCTAAGTTATAAAACATAGTAAGGATTTTCGACTTACCCCCAAAATACCCCCATTTTTGGGGGAGGGTTTACAATTTACGATACACCAAAAACTCCATGTTTTTAACAATCCCCAAAGCAAATCTGTCTTATTTCCATTAATAAAAAATATAATAGGAGGGTGGGAATTTTAAGACACCTGGTATATAACTATACATTTCTAATTTAATCTACATTTCTAAAAACAATTTAATATAATAAATAAGTTCAAATAACATTTGAAGAATTAGTACAACCTAACCTTTTCGCCTTCAGAACCTTCCTACTTAGTAGCCTACTGTGTACCCACATTTTGTGATTTCTTAGTGGATATTAAACACATAACGAATGAATACAAAATTATAATCACAATTGATTAAACAATTTCAGAGGCATTACATTTTCTATTTGTTTACTGCACATTTGTAAGAAATTAATTTTACTAGGCTAATAATAATTAATTCTCTTGGAATTGTTTCATTGGTTGACTTCACAGCTTTATTATTATCAAGTTTCTTTGTTTCGTTAAATGGTTGACTTTTTAAGAGTTTTGTAATGTTTTTTTTTAAGTTTGTAACTATACTTTTTTTTATGGAACATTTGAATTGTGCTGACTGAAAATTGTTTATTGATTTCTTCTAGTTTGACTTGAACAGTCGAATCATCTGTGTTTGCAAAATGAGAAATAGTAGGCCTGCAATTAAAATAAGCTATATAAAACAACAACCATTCAACAAAATTCTGCTTTCTATATTGACAACCAGCAAAACATCAATTTACTTGAAAATATACATGTTTTGGAAGACAGGTAATCACTGGTGATTTTCAACTTTCCCCTAATAAATTGATAATGCGCTTGGAATTATCCGCAACTCCAATTTAATCAAATTAACTAATTGAAGCTGATCTAAACTCAACAAAAACAACTTACATATATTAAAAATAACTTGAATTTATGAGGTTATTTTTAAGCACTAGGTTAATAAGAGAGCCATCCTATATTTTAAATGCATTGGTTTCAATAAGGATGTACAAATCTATATACTAATATTATATAGAGGTAAAATTTGTTTGTATGTAGGGGTTAATCTCTGAAACTACTGAACCGATTAAAAAAGTAGTTTTACTAATAAAAAGCTACACTATCCCTGAGCAACATAGGCTATAAATCATTTCGATAAAAAACATTTTTTATTTCAATATTTGTAAATTTAGTCGGGGAAAAATTCTTAGGTTAGGCCTAGATTGATGAAATGTCATATTTCTTGAATGTATTTACATTCATTACCATAACAACCAATTGAATAAAATAACAGCTAAAACAGCTGATTTAAATTAAAAGCTGATTTCAAATTTTGAAGCGAATATTTGTATTTCTAACTATTTGTATTTATAACGTGATCATGTGTATAGAAAGTTCCAACGGGGTTGGCATGGGGAGTACGCCTGGGTTTCCCCTAGTATTATAATATATTTGACTAAGTTAAAAAATTTATCACTGTGAGAGTCCAACAAATATTTACTTTTACGATGTTTTATTAAAAGACCGAAAGGAATGTATAATAATATAGGCTATGTTTATCCCAACCAAACATTGTTTATACATTATGAATATTAATTGTTTTCGAATACCAGTCATCTTTATCCAGTAAGCGATGGCTGGTTTAGAATACCTCTACATATTACTGAAGAAAATATTTGAACCTACAAGTACTTTTATACGTTTCTGAGGCTGAGTGAAATTATATATAGTGCAAAAAGGAAGGAAATAACATATAGTAGAAATAATAACTAAAACAAACGTACATACTTTGAACTCATTGTAGCATTCTTATTTATTAAATATGTAGTATAAACTCAAATACAAAATTATGTGCACTCACAATTACAAAACCAAAGAAACTAAGTTGTTCATATAGGCCTACTGTTTAGTAAATAATTGTAATAAAAAGTATTAAACAAATATTTACTTTAGATTTTTGTAATACCTTCAACATTTTCCAGTTCAGAACTTTTTTTAATAAATTTGCAAAATGGGATTTTAGTTTGACATTTTTAAATATTTACTGGTAGGCTAATAAATTGAAAAATTTTCCCCATAAATTAGAAAATAATTTCCTTTTAACCTTTGGTCATGCAGCTGTGTGGCTTCTTGTCTTGTAAAAAATAGTTGAGCTGCATTATTACACCTTCGACTAAAAAATATCCGCAATACCTTACGCAGAAAATCTTTTTAGTGGCAAAATTTTGAGCGTTTTGAACAGGTTGGTACCGGTTTTAAAACGTAATTATGCGGACAAAATATTTTAGAGTAGTTTCAGTACAATGCTCTCTGCTCTGGCCCAACATATGATTCGTTACTGTAAGCGTGAATGCTCTAGAGTAAAGTACAGCACTCTCATCACGCTTGCATCACATATATTGGTACTTACGTATTATACGGAGGCCCCTATTTTTTTAAACGTTGCTAGGTTAGGTATTGTTTTAGTAAACAACAGAAATGCAAGAATAATAATTTTAAAAAATAGCCTAAAGTTCTAACCTATAGTATTTAGTCACAGTATGTTTAGTTGCTAGGTTACTACTAAAAATAGTGGCCTCCGTATAATACGTAAGTACCCATATATTTTACTAGCTGCCCGATCCGGCTTTGCACGGTTAGACAAATCAAAGTTAAATGTATATTAACAAAAAAAAATATATCAATAAATATATTACACTATGTATTTCTTATGGGGATTTTTAGCAACTTTGAACCCCTCCCCCCCTAAAATTTCGAATTTTTTGAAAACCTTTCTTAGCGAGCACGAAAGGCCCTAGAGGAAGCTAAATACCAAATTTCATTACAATTATCAGCTTGGTGGTTTTTTTAGTAACTTTGACCCCCCTAAAATTTAGAAATTTTTTAAAACCATTCTTAACGAGCACCTAGGGTCCTAGAGGAAGCTACATACCAAATTTCATTCCAATCTGTTCGGTAGTTTTGAAGAAATCGTGATTTAATAACTTTGATCCCCCCAAACCCCCCTAAAATTTCGAATTTTTTCAAACCCTCTCGTAGTAAACACTTATGGCCCTAGAGGAAGCTACATACCAAATTTCTATATATATAAAAGCGAAATACCACTGACTCACTCATCACGATTTCTCAAAAACTACCTAACGGATTGAAATGAAATTTGGAATGTAGCTTCCTCTAGGGCCATAGGTGCTCACTAAGAAAGGGTTTGAGAAAATTTGAAATTTTATTGGGGTTTGGGGGGATCAAAGTTATTTAAAAACGATTTCTTCAAAACTACCGAACGGATTGGAATGAAATTTGGTATGTAGCTTCCTCTAGGGCCATAAGTGTTTACTACGAAAGGGTTTGAAAAAATTCGAAAATTTAGGGGAGGTTTGTGGGTATCAAATTTATTAAATCACGATTTCTTCAAAACTACCGAACGGATTGGAATGAAATTTGGTATGTAGCTTCCTCTAGGGCCGTAGGTGTTCACTATAAAAGGGTTTTAAAAAAATTGGAAATTTTAGGGTGGTTTGGGGGTAAAAATTACTAAATCACGATTTCTCCAAAATTACCGAACAGATTGGAATGGAATTTGGTATGTAGCTTCCTCTAGGGCCATAGGCGCTCGCTAAGAAAGGGTTTCAAAAAATTCCAAATTTTAGGGTGGGTTTGGGGGGATCAAAGTAACTAAAAATCTACATTTCTCCAAAACTACTGAACGGATTGGAACAAAATTTGGTATGTAGCTTCTTCTAGGTCCATATGTGCTAACTAAGAAAGGGTATAAAACTAAATTAAAAATTATTATTTAGATGATGAAAAGTGTTGTTCCTCTTTTGATCAAAATGCTGAAAACAAAAAACCTGCAAAACTTATATACAAATGTTGGCCTGCTTAAAAATGTACGTACTGCATCCTTAAACTGCTTAGCAAGAAAATCTTTTTGGGTACTTCAGGCTATCAGTCAGAATTTACTAAATCACTTGCAATAGAAAATGACATTACAGTAAACCTGGAATATGAAATTCTAGTATTAACCCTAGAACCGGCAGATCGCACGAAACGTGCGATCATGACAACACATTTGTAATGCGTGATTGTATTGAATATTTGACCCACTAAAAATCTTTCAATCTCAAAAAGACAAACACCATTGGAAAGGTAATGTTTCAAACTTTATTTTTTGTATTTACAATTTCTTTCTAAAACGCATATTTACATACGTAATCATCGTTGCAGTTTATTAGTTTTCTACAAATCAATCGGCGCCCGAAAATTCATACAAAACATAATGAAATGACTCAACTTTTGTCAATCTCTAAAACCCGCCCAGTAGGTTGTCTTAGTTAAATCTATGTATCGATGGATTCATCACAATTTCCCCTATCCAAAACTTTCATCCAATCAAAAATCGGACCAATAGTTTTGAAGTTAGAAGGGGTTTTGTAGACCCTTGCAATTGGTCAGTTTTCCAACCAATAAACAGCGTTATTTATTTCACGTGATATCTGTATGACCTCAATCGTTTTTTATAGATATTTTGGTATCTTTGTAAAGATAATTCTTCAAGCTAACTTCCCCTGTAAACCAAATATGCTATATTTGAACAGTTTATTGTGTAATACTGTGGGAAAGTGACTGCTAATACGGTCTCATCTAACGTTCAAATCTAAAGCGTAACGGACTTTTATAACATAGGCAGACATACGAGAATGCGCACGCATCTTGTACAGACGAGAGTTTACTATATTTTTCTAACTTTTGATATTTAAATAATTCTAATCAAACACTTTTATGAAAAGATAATTTACAAGTATACAGTTCAGTTCTTTGATTTATTCTCTACACTTTGTTATAATAATATTTTATTTTTGGGCACAGCATATATTAGTAAATTACGTTTCTAACTTGGCATACTTTTGATAGCAGACTTGTAGTAAGAACATAAAATCTCGTGTTTTCAAAATAAGAAATTTGAAAATGTTAAATGTTTTTATACAGTTCTATTTAGAACAAAATTACGAAACTTTTTTACATTTATGGAAAAAATTACAAAAAATGTTTACTACTTTTTATGTAGACTTAAAGTTGAACTTTTATTTTTCGTAACTGAACATTTTTTGTTTCTTGAGCTAATAACTTTGTAAATTTTACATCTATAATTTTTTTACTGGCATATACAAATTCTTTGAACCTTTCTCTACAAAAAAGCTATGAAACACTTTTGGATTGGGGTTAATTTACTATTTTTGGCGAATTTTTGAATAAATGCTTGCACACGCCAAAAAATCCATTTTCGTTAAAGCTGCCGGTTCTAGGGTTAATAAACAAAAGTATCATTGCATCGTCAAAAGAACTTAATTTCATTGAAGTTTCTCTTTCATTGTAAAAAGTATCAATAAATTTAATACAAATTTTCAACGAGTAAATGTTTTTCTTAAAATTGAATGCTAAATCTAAAGTATACTGTAATTTTGAATACTTTTAAAATATTTCTTTTAAAGCCTATGGAATAAAAAGGAATCATTATGCGAAATTTCAAGCCATTAAAAAATTGTGATTTCTGAAATACAAACATCGGTGTTTCAGAGTATGGTATTTTGATGTTTCATATACATAATATAATATTATATAATACTATATATATAAATATTGGGGATTGACAATTTTCTTTTATGTAGGTAGATGTAAGGAATTATACTGTTGTATTTTTTCATATTTCTTTTAGCATTATTTTACATGATTGTAAAATACATTGGCCTAGGCCTATATATATTTTGATCTTATCAATTCATTGCCTTCATTTTGATTTACACTCAATGGGCTTTATAAAAAACTAGCTGACCCGTACGGTGTTGCCCGAGATGGTTAGTATTTTTAGTCTTTTTAACGTAATTGTATTCTTTTTAAGTGTTCAGTCAGTGAGTGGTATTTGGCTTATATATATATATATATATATATATAGATCTTAAATAATAAAAGCACTATTGTCTTAATAATAAAAGATCTGAAATTATGATTTTAGTAACTTTGATCCCCCCCAAACACCTCCTAAAATTTCGAAATTTTTCATACCCTTTCTTAGTGAGCACCTATGGCTCTAGAGGAAGCTACATACCAAATTTCATTCCAATCCGTTCAGTAGTTTTGAAGAAATCGTGATTTAAACTTTGATACCCAAACCCACCTAAAATTTCGAATTTTTTCAAACCCTTTCTTAGTGAGCACCTATGGCCCTAGAGGAAGCTACATACCAAATTTCATTCCAATCCGTTCATTAGTTTTGAAAAAGTCATTTTTTAATAACTTTAATCCCCCCAAACCCCCCCTAAAATTTCGAATTTTTTCAAACTCTTTCTTAGTGAGCACTTATGGCCCTAGAGGAAGCTACATACCAAATTTCATTCAAATTCGTTCGGTAGTTTTGAAGAAGTCATTTTTTAATAACTTTAATCCCCCCAAACCTCTCCTAAAATTTCTAAATTTTTCATACCCTTTTTTAGTGAGCACCTATGGCCCTAGAGGAAGCTACATATCAAATTTCATTCCAATCCATTCAGTAGTTTTGAAGAAATCCTGATTTAATAACTTTGATCCCCAAACCCCCCTAAAATTTCGATTTTTTTGAAACCCTTAGCAAGCGCCTATGGCCCTAGAGGAAGCTACATACTAAATTTCATTCCAATCTGTTCGGTAATTTTGGAGAAATCGTGATTTATTAATTTTTACCCCCAAACCCCCCTAAAATTTCCAATTTTTTTAAACCCTTTTTTAGTGAACACTTATGGCCCTAGAGGAAGCTACATACCAAATTTCATTCCAATCCGTTTGGTAGTTTTGAAGAAATCGTTTTTTAATAACTTTGATCCCCTCAAACCCACCCTAAAATTTCGAATTTTTTCAAACCTTTTCTTAGTGAGCACCTATGGCCCTAGAGGAAGCTACATACCAAATTTCATTTCAATCCGTTTGGTAGTTTTTGAGAAATCGTGATGAGTGAGTCAGTGAGTCAGTGAGTGGTATTTCTCTTATATATATAGATAATACATTGTTATTATTATTAATATTGTAAAATATTTAATGCAAATGGATCAATCATTTTCATTATTAGATTAACAGTACAGTAATACCGTTATCGTTTTATAGTTTTTATAATTTTTTATTGGGATGGTCGGAAATTTTTGTTGATTTTTGATTAAATTGCCCTGACCTTAACAATTACTGTCATATAAATATGGTTTATCTATTTACTTTATTAATAACTGTATATTAAAATAAAGTCTAAGAAACTGATATTACAAAGTGGAGTTGATCATTTGACCCCTTTATTCCTAAGATACAGTAAGGAATGTCGTAGTCTATCTATTTTTAGATATCCATTCTCATGAAATAAAATGCGGAATCCATAAATTACAAAAATATTAACCTAAAAAAAAAATGTACAAAATAGCAGTTTTGCAGACTAAGGCCTAGTATCTGATTCATCGAAACAACAGGCACTCCAGGTAGAGCGGGCTGCGGGTGTGTCGGGGTGCGAGAGTAGCTTAATATTCTGGGGCTCATGAAGCCCGGACAAACTATAAAAAAAATTGCACATTTTATGTCTTGAAATTTATAAAAATAATGTATCAAGTCATAAATAATTATCATTTAATTATTTGTGTGTGTTTTATTAATGTCAGATAAACATTTTTAAACTAGGTGTTTGGATAGGCCTATATTTGTTGTGTGGTATGTTTGGTTTATGTAATTGCCTTCAAAATGAAATAAAAACAAAAAAATTTTATTATAAAAATATAAACAAATTGTAACATCAGCCTAATATACAGTAAAGCTTACTATCATATTCTAATTGACTTATAAGTAATCTGCCAACTTCGCTATATCTTAAATTTTCGCTCACTTCTCTACTTCAGAAATAATCTAACAAAGCATGATATAAACAAAATGCTAGGTCAGCTGCTAAATGCTAACACACTGATTCACTATTATTTAGGAACTTTTTGTTTGGAATATATTGTGATTACATTAATTATTATTTGTTCGTCTATCTACATAGTTCTCCTGAATTTACAATATTTCGGTAGTTCGTCTTATAAGAGTTACAAAAAGTTTATTTACATCTAACACAAAAACACATGCTTGTAACAAAGAGTAAAGACAATGTTTACAAAGAGTTTTACTTTAAAAAAATCACTTTTGTAAACTAATGGAATACAAATTTCATAACAAGACTCTAATATAATTTGATAAACCATTGACAAGATTGACTACCAGATTAATAAAAATAAAGTATTAGTAAGTTGATAAAATAAAACCTGAACACAAAATCTCGCAACAAATACGTTTACTAACTTCAAACTTTGAAAAAATATATTCGGATTATGGATTTTGGCAAATTTAGAAGTTCTTGTAAAAAGTTATTCAATTGATTTAAAATTGATGACTGTTCCAAGCCTTTTTGTTTATAAGTGGCTGTTGCTAATAAAGAAGCAAATAGATTATTTCATTGAAAAGCAGAGCTTCCGTGCTTATTCAACTCGAAATAAGGAAGTCCTAAGCTATTTAAACTGTCCTAAGCATCGGCTTTCTATTATTGAAAAAAAAACACCATATTACATGGGAATTAAATTGTTTAACAAACTGCCCACTAATATAAAAAATTTATGTGAGAAAGAAAGAGTTCAAAGCCAGCATTAAAATGATTAATACAGAGGGCATATTATTCTCTACAGGAATATCTAGATGACAGTTTTGTAAAGTAATGGGATTTTGGAGAGAGTAAATTGTGGATTGTTTGTCCAGGTGTGTTTCATTTTCTGTTTTAGATTATAATGGATATTGTATTTTTACACCTACAAATAGATAAAATTTATAAGTTGTAAAATGTTGTGAACATTGTAATGTATCAGAATTTTAATCTTTGGCTTGACTTTTCAGCTGTTTTTAACACTAGTTACCAACTGGTTTGTGTATAAAATGTTATGTGACATAAATTATTTCTATTTCAAACGTGTTTCAACGACAATGATGCCATCCTCAGTGATGCACGGGGTACAGTAACCAAACTATAACTAACCTAACTGTGTGACAACGCACCGTATAAATACAAAACTAACCGTACGTGGCCTAACCAGAAGGGGCGTACCCTACAGGGGGCGTGTCATAAACCTATGCTAAGGCATTATCCACCGCCTATCGTTATTCAAACAGCTTAACAACTTACATAAAATTACTAAACTAATATTAATATTTAACATAACACGTTGTTGTTGAAACGCGTTTGAAGTTAGTGAACGTATTTGTTGTGATATTTTGTGTTCAGGTTTTATTTTATATAGGCCTAGTTACTTTCTCACAAGTCAAGCTCAATAGTTATTTATTAGCAGTAAGCTGTTATTGTCTAACCTTATTTGAACTACGTTCAACTCTATGTTACAAGCGAACTAAACTTTACATGTTTGTTTTAATATTTTAGAACATTTTTATGCCACCACATTTTTTAAACTACAGAAAGACAAATCTTTTTAAAACAACATATAACACTGAAAGAACTAGGCACAGCAGCTATCGGCAGGATTTTCTGTTTGCGATTTCTTACTGCTGTAGTAACAATGGCCATCGCTTTTAAATTAAATGTATATTTACTCAATTTGAGATGTTATTTGAATTAATTAATTCGTCATCATTATGCTGCAATTTAACAAATTGTTGTGCTGTTAATTTATTGCGCTTCAATAGTTTCGGTACGATCGGTGCCGATCCGAGGCAAGTTTTAGGTTGGAACGAGATCCGATTATGGCGCCCCCTTGCTTGCCCCTAATATAACAGTTGTGCGTGCAAGCACGGAACTTGGAAAATCTGACAACATCTTAAGTCTCTGTCTAATTTTTGTCGATTTGAAAACAGCCATGCTCGTCGGCACTGCACTGCTCACAGTACCTATGAGAACAGTTGATTTAGAATGACAAACAAAATATGTAGGAATTAAGGTACATTATTTAACTATTACAAAAATTACTTTTATAAAGAGATCGTTTATTTGTAGCCTAACTAATTACTAACTAATAAAACAAAATTTAGTCAACATTTATTCTAGTTGAGGCTACAAAACAAAATCTAAACTATTATGGTTACTGGCTCCTAATAATAACAATATTAATAAACTATTTAAATCATCTGGAGAACAAATTTTAAGTAAATCGCTGCGTTCGAACTTTTGCATATGCAAATTTTTGTATGATCTCGTTCATCAATGTCTGAGCTATATAATTTTCAACGGTCAGCAGGGTTAGATCAGAAAGCTTGTCATCTGCAAGAGTTGACCCAAGTTACGTTTTAACGAGCTTAAGCTTGCCAAAACTCTTCAGCCACCGTAACCGGAAACGTTGCAAAAATCCGGAGAGCTGCCCAAATATTAGAGAATGTATCTTGCCAATTATTTGACGCTAAGATCTGAAGGACTCCTTTCGGGCCTTTTTCAAACACATCTTGAAAGCTTCGGTCCCCCGAAATATCGTAACTATGATCATGTGTTAATTTTCCCCAACTTTAGGCGCGCAAGTTTTCATCGATCTTATTCAAATCACAGAGGAAAAGCAATGTTTCATTAATTGTAGAAAGTTGTGTGATGGTGTCTCTATTGAGTTTATGGCGGTGTCTAACCAAGGATAGGAAACTTTTGTTCTGAATAACATTTCTGGATTTGTTGGCGCGTCATCTTCATTTTCTTATGAGATCATTTTCTTCTTTTTTTCATGCGCGGATTGTTTCAAACTCAGTGCTTATTTCAGCTATACCTTTTGCTGCAATGAGACCCTTTGTTAATCCTTCGTCTTTATATTCTTTCAAACAATTTAAACATATGTGCCTAATTTGTATAGCATCTGCCAGCTGCACGAGCTCTTATTGCTTGAATTTGCTGACAAGATTTGACTAACGACAGCTAAAACTCAAACTTTTCCAAATTAACTGCAAATGATTTAGCTTCTGAAATCGCCGCGGGATCTGTTGATTCTTTTTCCAAGGCACTTTTCACTTGGGTGTACTAATACCGCACCACTTGCAAGTTATTGACTCTACTTTCCCGTCTTATTTTACACGTGTTTTTTTAAAGTTAAGCTCTTCACACGTTTCAAAATAACTTCCTATCTCTTTGTTGTTGAGTTGGAAAAAACTAATTTGACCGAAGTTTTAGCTGCATCAGCCGTAACAAGGTAAAGACTTAGCAGCCACACGGATTTAAAAAAAATGTGCCTACAAGCGCACTCGACCCGCGCATGTCTCAACAGATAGAGTAATTCACATACTAGTCACGTGCTTGCAATAAAAATATCGAAAAGTGAACAAAATATTTTTTCTTTACAACTGCGACGTCCCCTGGGATTTGCCACCTGGAGCGGCCGCTCGTCTACCCTATGATAGGGCTGGCGCTGGGTATGATATACACAAAGGTACAAGTCAAAACATGGCAGGGTAGTGTGTGCGATCTTGTGTGCACTATTCGATAAGATTAATGGATGTACTCTTAGCGTTCAAATAGTAAAGGTTATGTCTAGTGGATTACAACTTCTACAGTAACACAAGATAAGTTGGTGGTAGTCCTAGTTTAATTTTCTCCCTTATTTAAAATGTAGGCTACTAAAATTATATTTGAAACCAATTTTTTGTGAAAGACACCATGAACTAGAAAATATTTTGGCTCGACCTCCAACAAGTTTTGATATGTAGTTTAAATTTATATAAATTACCTAGAAGTTAAAATGTTTCCAATTTTGTTTGACTGTAATTCGTTCAAGGCACAAATACGATGATAAAATAAAAACCTACATTAAACAGAAACGTAAAAAGCTAACACAAGTGGTTAGTTATAATATTTTTTATCTATATATATAAAAGATAAAACCCACTGACTCACTCATCACGATTTCTCAAAAACTACCGAACGGATAGGAATGAAAATTGGTATGTAGCTTCCTCTAGGGCCATAGGTGCTCACTAAGAAAGGGTTTGAAAAAATTCGAAATTTTAGGGGGGGTTTGGGGGGGATCAAAGTTATTAAAAAATGACTTCTTCAAAACTACCGAACGGATTGGAATGAAATTTGGTATGTAGCTTCCTCTAGGGCCATAGGTGCTCACTAAGAAAGGGTTTGAAAAAATTCGAAATTTTAGGGGGGTTTGGGGTTATCAAAGTTGTTAAAAAACGATTTCTTCAAAA
>JAGFPH010000153.1:123565-140879 GCA_018207615.1 Philaenus spumarius
GAAAGGGTTTGAAAAAATTCGAAATTTTAGGAGGGTATGGGGGGGGGATCAAAGTTATTAAAAAATAACTTCTTCAAAACTACCGAACGGATTGGAATGAAATTTGGTATGTAGCTTCCTCTAGGGCCATAGGTGCTTACTAAGAAAGGGTTTGAAAAAATTCGAAATTTTAGGGGGTTTGGGGATCAAAGTTATTAAATCACGATTTCTTCAAAACTACCGAACGGATTTGAATGAAATTTAGTATGTAGCTTCCTCTAGGGCCATAGGTGCTCACTAAGAAAGGGTTTGAAAAAATTCGAAATTTTAGGGGGGTTTGGGGTTATCAAAGTTGTTAAAAAACGATTTCTTCAAAACTACCGAATGGATTGGAATGTAGCTTCCTCTAGGGCCATAGGTGCTCACTAAGAAAGGGTTTGAAAAATTCTAAATTTTAGGGGGGTAAGGGGGGATCAAAGTTGTTAAAAAACGATTTCTTCAAAACTACCGAATGGATTGGAATGAAATTTGGTATGTAGCTTCCTCTATGGCCATAAGTGATCACCAAGAAAGGGTTTGAAAAAATTTGAAATTTTTGGGGGGTTTGGGGGGATCAAATTTATTAAAAACCGACTTCTTCAAAACTAAAGAATGGATTGGAATGAAATTTGGTATGTAGCTTTCTCTAGGACCATAGGTGCTCACTAAGAAAGGGTTTGAAAAAATTCGAAATTTTAGGGATGTATGGGGGGGGATCAAAGTTATTAAAAAATGACTTCTTCAAAACTACCGAACGGATTGGAATGAAATTTGGTATGTAGCTTCCTCTAGGGCCAAGGTGCTCACTAAGAAAGGGTTTGAAAAAATTAGAAATTTTAGGGGGGTTTGGGGGGATCAAAGTTGTTAAAAAACGATTTCTTCAAAACTACCGAATGGATTGGAATGAAATTTGGTATGTAGCTTCCTCTAGGGCCATAGGTGCTCACTAAGAAAGGGTTTGAAAAAATTTGAAATTTTTGGGGGGGTTTGGGGGGATCAAATTTATTAAAAACCGACTTCTTCAAAACTAAAGAATGGATTGGAATCAAATTTGGTATGTAGCTTCCTCTAGGACCATAGGTGCTTACTAAGAAAGGGTTTGAAAAAATTCGAAATTTTAGGGGGGTTTGAAGATCAAAGTTATTAAATCACGATTTCTTCAAAACTACCGAATGGATTGGAATGAAATTTAGTATGTAGCTTCCTCTAGGGCCATAGGTGCTCACTAAGAAAGGGTATGAAAAATTTCGAAATTTTAGGAGGGGTTTGGGGGTATCAAAGTTACTAAAATCATAATTTCAGATCTTTTATTATTATGACAATGTGCTTTTATTATTTAAGATCTATATATATAAAATCCAAATACCACTCTCTGACTGAACACTTTAAAAGGATACAATTACGTTAAAAAGACTGAACATACCAACCACCACGGGCAACGCCGTACGGATCAGCTAGTAGTATATATGTAACAGATAAATATAATAGGAGAGACACATTGTTAGTATCAACAGCTATCTTGAAATGCTATCGAAACACAACACAGTTGCTGCAGTGATAAAACCCAAAGTATTTCTTTTATCAGGTTTGGAAAGCCATTTGCCCTTTTATCATGTCCGTCCGTGAGTCACAACCTGATATCTCACTTTTTGCCACATTTTATGATGTAATTTTTTGGTTGGAGTTCTTTTAGAGTTTCCTAATAATGGTTCTGAATTTCTAGAACACCCTAAGGCGGGTACACAGTAGGTACTTTCAGTGAAAATTATATTGGATACATTAAAGTGATAAGTTTGAAAAACAAAGGCCTGCAATTGAAATGATTGTATAAATTCATCTCGTAATTTGTAAAACAATTTGAATAGCCTACATTAAAAAATAATGTGTTATTCCAGCACATGCCCCCATCATTTCTGGGGATTTCCTTCGCTAGAATTATAAAACTGCATAACTTCGTGCAAAATGAAGTTAGAGGTAATATTGATGAGTTTTTTATTCATTGTATCAACAGATATTCCATTTCGCTCGCTCCTTTCAACAACGTTGTATCTCAAAAAAACCTGATTTTTCAGGACGGTGATTTTAAAGTTTCAAAGTACAATAAAATGTATTGAAAATAGATACTATTAATGTACCGGTTGGACTTTTTTTCTTCGGAGCAGATCTTTTTGTGTAAGACCTGACATTTTTTTCTGTGTTTGATAAAGAATAAGTATACAAGGTTTAAATTTTAAACTTTTCCCTTTGATTTATGACGCTTTTGTTAAAAATTTCATTGATTGAGCTTGGAGTATGTCAAAAATGTCATTATATCCGGAAAAACGATATCATTTGGAAGTATGGATACCAGTGGCGGCTGGTGAATTATTACCTTGGGGGTTCAAATCTACCTGGGGGGGGGGGGGGGGGAGTTCTTTAGTACCTACTAAACAAGAATTTCTACTTTTAGGCCTGTTTTTACTAAAATTTGGTTGTTTTAAGACATCTCTGAAAAGCGTGCAATGAGATAAAATCGGGTTTTCATGATAGGCCTTGATCGGAGTATAGATATTAATTATAAATGGAAAATTGAGAACAATGTTGTGTTACATAGTAGCCTATACTTTATTCATTAGTTTATTTAAATTTTTAGTCGATAAAGTGACTCATAAATAATGAAGTGACACAAATACCTGTGTACTTGAACAGCACACTTTTCTTCAAGAGGTAAAGAAGAAAAGTTACCCTTAAGCAAAGATGTAACGCTGTTAATTCTAAAAACTTAACCGTAACACAACGCTAATAACAATACTGAACTGCAATAATATTATTTAATAATATGTCCACACTAACACAAACTTCATGAAATTAATAGAATGCACAACTGACATAACCTATAAATCAAAGAAGTAAACAAACACCAACTACGCAAAGGAAAAAGTAGGCCTAAGGTTTTTTACAAAACCCAGTTGTGAATTGCAGCTTCGGCTATCTTCGGAAGGAGTCGGGAGTCGCTGCAATGTTGAAACGGCTATTCCCCCACTGTTCCCCTGTACCCCCTCGCCTAGGCCAGCAGGCTCATTCTTTGAGTTGAACCAGGCAGCTGAGAACGACGTACTAGAGCTGCGCGTTGTTACGCTATGTCGTATTTTAACAAATTTTCACTCTATATTGTTAGATTTATGAAAAAAGTACTGAATAGTTGTTAAAATATTATGTTATTAACACAATTTGCTTGGGGGTTCACTGAACCAGTGAACCTATAGCACGAGCCGCCACTGATGGATAGATTGATGTGTCTTGAGTTATTTCACCCTTGTAATGATAATTTAATTCCAAACAGTCAGTTATACCTTATTTAGAGTATTTCTTTTATTACATCTTTAAATTTAATTCAATAGAATGGGCTTGGAAAGGGAACACGAATAAAATAAAACAGGTATTGGCAAAATAATTAAAGGTATTTGGTACAACTATAAGTCTTATACCTTCAGAGTTTCCTCCTTCTAACAGTACATTGTTCCATCACATCGGATTCACAGCTGAATATGATTTTTTTTAAATCGGATGATTCTTTTTGAAACACCCTGTACTTTAAATTTAAAAACTAAGATTAATACATTTATGTATATCAGGAATAAGTCATATCAATTAATCACATATACGTATGTATATGAGTGTGTGTTTACATGGGCGCCCATACCTATGGGTAGAGGGGGCACCCCCACCCCCTTAGCTCCCAGGAAAAGGAAAATATGTACATTATTAATTATAGTCAGGTATTTTTCTTTAAAGAGATTAGCACTAAAATATGTTTTAAATGTTATGTGCCGTTTGATTTTACATATACTTATTTTATTTTTTACAAAAGTTCAAGCATTGTGCATTGAAAATACTCCCAATACGGGGGTTGGCGTGCGAAGCAC
Organism: Philaenus spumarius; assembly: GCA_018207615.1. Classification (NCBI taxonomy): domain Eukaryota; kingdom Metazoa; phylum Arthropoda; class Insecta; order Hemiptera; family Aphrophoridae; genus Philaenus; species Philaenus spumarius. The sequence goes on from JAGFPH010000153.1 coordinate 127,489, forward strand.
GCAGTGCATTGTGTATTGAAAATACTTCCCATACGGGGGTTGGTGTGCGAAGGCTACGAGCTACGGTTCTCGCCGAGCGCCCGTGTGTCTTTGTTCTTGATTCATAGTTATGCATTTTACAACTAAACTAAGATTTTCATTAAAAAAAGTTTCAAATAAAACATTTTGTTCATACGTTTTTCTACAACTTTGAAATCTTGCTGACCAAAAAAACACAAAAATCCTCACTTGGTGAAAAATTCAATACACGGCAGTTTTGAATTAATTTACAAATTTAGGTTTTTGTTCTTTTGTTAATTATTTGCTGCCGTTTGAAAAATAAAAAAGTCATAACATTGGGATCAGTAGCATTTTCTGAAGGCAGTGGTATAGTTTTATTTCACAATGCTCTGTAGACAGATTCACAAGCACGAGAGAAAGCACACTACCTTGCGCTTCAAAACCTTTACATGACGGGTGTGGGTTGTAGAAATAACTACAGCACGAATTGGCAACACCGACATTTCTCTCACCCGCCTAATTTCATGGCCCCGAGAATAGTCTTTAATATTTTCTACATCTATGATTGGATGTGTTTTGTTTATTATTTTCAAACATTTATTGATAAGTTTATTGGTAAAAATACAAAACACGGCTTGGAAATTTCATATCAATTTTCAAACGATCACTATACAACTTGACAGGTAGATGCTGGGGGGGGGGGGGGGGGATATTACACAACTGATGTTATTTTCTTAGTGAGCGGGAATGTCTGCAGCTGTCATTTTCACTTACATAAGGATTGCTTCAATTCAGTGTTTACTAGTCTGTTTGAGAAATTTTGCAATTGTATTAGATAAGTCAAATACTAACAAGAAGTCTAAAAACAGTTACCATTCAGAATAAATTAAAAACACACAAACAACAAACACAATTAGTAAATTTTAAAATGGAAAACATAAATGTAATGTGGCCTTAAGAAATCAATACGTTGATATTATTAATATTATTCATGAAATCCGCCTATTTCGAATTCCCGCTAAAGCGAACGGTGTTTGGTCCCAATTAGTTCGGAATAGTGGGACTCTACTGTAGTTAACTTTATTTTCGGGCTATTAAGAATTTTTTTATATCAATGTATTAATGTTGTAATGGAGCCTTAAAAATTTTTAAAGATACGACAGAGCCTTTCATATTTGTTGTGATGCGACGAAGCCTTACATATTTGCGGAGTTGCGACAGAGCCTTAAATTGTTGTGGAGATACGATAGAGCCTTAGATAATTGCGGAGATGCGATGGAGCCTTAAATAATTGCGGAGAAGCGTCAGAGCCTTAAATAGTTACGTATATGCGTCGGAGCCTTAAATATAATGTGTGTATGCGACTTTGTATTGAATAATTGCGGAGATCCGATGTATCCTTCAATGTTTGCGGAGATGCAATGGAGCCTTAAATAATTGTGGAGATGCGACAGAGCCTTAAATAATTGTGGAGATCCGGGTAGAGCTTTAAATAATTGCGGAGATGTGACTGTGTCTTAAATAATTGCGGAGATGCAGTGTAACCTTAAATAATTGCGGAGATCCAACATACCCTTCAATATTTGCGGAGATGTGATGGAGCCTTAATTAATTTTGGAGATGCGACGGAGCCTTAAATAATTGTGGAGATCTGATAGAGCTTTAAATAATTGAGGAGATGCGACTTTGTCTTAAATAATTGCGGAGATGCAGCATAGCCTTAAATAATTGCGGAGATGCAGCATAACCTTAAATAATTGCGGAGATGCAGCATAACCTTAAATAATTGCAGAGATGCGGCGGAGCCTTAAAAAAAGTGTGTCTGTGTGATGACGACGGCGCGAGTTCAATAATTTTTCTCCATGCAAAAACAGTGTCTCTGAGCGATGATGATGGCGCGAGTTCATTTTTCTCCATGCAAAAACAAAAGTGCCCAAACACGGCTAAAGAAGTTTTCACATTAAAATTTGTTTTGTTTTGTTTTTTTTTTTTTTTTGTAAGGAAACTAAATTAAATTTTCATTACTATCAAAATACTGAATCACAATACATTCCATTACAATAATTCATTAATTTTTTTGTATATGAAATTATCAGAATTAGTGCCTTGTTAGAATTGAACATCTACTCAAAAATAAGAACATGGTTACATGTAGTCAGGCTTAACTAACATAGTTACATTTTAAATTTAACTGCAATATAAACTAAATTAACAGGGCGCATTAGAAATGAATTAACTGACTAGTATGCTCTATCAACAATTGCATATTGTATTCTTTCTCTAAACTGCCTAATATTTATCTTTTTACAATCACTGGGTAGCCTGTTATACAATTTCAAACCAGAATATTGTGGACTTCTTTCAAATAAAGTTAGATGGTGTTTGGGAAGTTTAAAATCATTAGCAGCATTTCTGGTATTATAGTAGTGTTCAAATTTAGCTTTTGCTGGTAATTCATCTTTAATGATATATGAACCCAGCCCCAGATTTTGTTTAAGTACAGACTAACAAGCGTTTTTACACGACTTGGTGGCCTAGAATTTTTTGTTGAATGTTTGCATGTTTTCCCTTTCTAAGTTCATCTGTTCTGATTTGTGATGCGGAATATGATAAAAGACCTTTTGTCGCAAATTTTCAAAATTGACTTTTTGTTATTTTCTTAAAGAGGGTTGAATTCTGAACAATTTAACACACAAATCATAATTCTATCTTTAAAATTAAGGAAGTTATGGCCAAATGAAAATTAGTTACGGAAAAAGGTAGTTTGGAGAAAATCGCAATTAAAGTTTTGGATGTACTAATTATGCCAAGTTTTGTTTATTTCATGCCAAAGCTTGTATTATTTATGCAGCTGCTTACCACAGATAAGCCACAACCTTGCATAATTAAGGAATTCTTAATCATTGTGATTTTTAATAATAGATATTGTCTAGATTATTATTAATATAATAATACAAAAGGTTGTTTGTTGGATTTTAAGCCTGTTTTTATTACATTTTTAACCAGTCAAAGTAAAGGGCCAAGTTGTAGGGAATGGTATCAAAATAATCAGAAGATGTTCTACTATTAGTAAAAACTATAGTTAGTTGCCTGAACCGTCGCTAGATTACAGGAGATGCTACCTTCTGAGACAATGCAAGCAATGCTAGTCATTACGAAAAGGCACCTCTTGTCGCACAAATGTTATTTCTCCATAACGACAAGAGGTCCCTTTTCTCAGACCTGACATCTGTTGCTTAGATACCATTTTTAGATTATTTCTTGACTAAAAACTACTTTACTATTGATGTTAGCTTGTAAATAAGGAATTGGGCAACAATAATTGATAAAAAACCAAAATTCAATATTTTACCCTTACTACTTTGCCTGTACTGAAAATTTTACTCTCCCGACGAGAGGTCCCTTTTCATTTTCCGCATCACATTTAGAGAAAAATGTAGGTATTTTGTGGGGCTTTGGATTTCTATACATAAACTATATAACTACAGTATTCCGTTCAACACATTTATATATTTAGAATTACTAATGTATATAATAAATGTGAATTTTGTAGTAGACCCTAACTCATAAACATTTGATTGTTTCTAGTACCAAGTGGGCCAGTTGTATTCTGTGGCCGAAGTAAGTAAAAATGAAACTGGAGGTGGAGAGGGCATCGAAGTATTAAAAAATGAACCGTTCGAGAACTATCCGCTCTTAGGTGGGAGATTCAACAAAGGTCAATACACATATAAAATATACCATTTACAAAGGTAAGATGTTTTTCTTAAGTACTTTACTTTATGGTAAGAATCATCTTAGATGTTAATTTAAGGTATTAACACGTTCCGTGCTGAGCGCGATTAAAGCCGCAAAAATGTCCACCGCCATGACTGAACGCGGTTTAAACCGCACATGCTCTATTCACTTTACATTGGAAAAGAAGGGATTTAGTCATTGGCCATATTTCGTACCTCAGTAGTTAGTAGAGACCCTTCTAAGAGTACTGTTAGCGTAGCCTAGGAGAATATCGACTAAAAAAAAAATTATAGGCGTTCAAAAAACTGCCGTTTTTGAGCCAAGATTTCCACCATTATTCCAAAATTTTCACAATTTAAAGTAACTTATTAATTTAAATCAATTATTTTTATCACTTCTATTCATATCATAAGATATTAGTGAAAAATAAATTTTAAAATAAGAAAATTACGTCTTAACAGTTCAGTTTTTGCTTTGCCCTCATTTTATCTTTTTCTCTTGGTTTATGAATGATTAATATTTTTATATAAATCTAAATTAATATATTACGTACATTTTTGATATATTTCCATAATGGTTCTTAGTAAGAGGAGGAAAGCGAGAAATTTAAAAAATAAAGAACTTACGTCTTAACAGTTCATTTTTCGCTTGGTCCTCATTTTATCTTTTTCTCTTGGTTTATGAACGATTAGTATTTTTAAATAAATCTAAATTAATATATTATGTACATTTTTTAAGGGGGTACTCCACCTTAATATTGATAAAAATGACAAAAAATTTAAAAAAATTTTCACCTAGTTTTGTTTTCTGTGATTTTCTGAACAATTTGATATATAATAAGTATAGCTAATATGCTTATAATTAGTTTATTTTACCTAACAACGAAACGCGTACATGTATATTCTCCAAATAACTGAGTCTTTTTCTAGGCCGTTTTCCGAAAGTTTTGTTTCTTACGTTTTCAATTACTATGACAGACATAACTCAAGTTGTATTTGTTTATTTTGAAGCCTAGTTAAATCCGTAAAAATCCCCCCCCCCCCCCCCTTTACGGAAAAGTCACTATAACCAACACTCATACTATAAATCATAAAATAATTAGGTTTGCTTTAAAAATAAAGAAAATTTTTAAAGGAGGAGTGCCCCCTTAAATATTTTCTTAATTAACTGTTCATAATTCCAATAAAAACTTATTTAGAAAAAGAAAAATTTATTATAATATATTATATTATGTTAAAGTAACATACAAAATGTAATTTTGTGTCATTGCTATTTTGATAACTTACGAATTATGTTATATAAATAACATTCAGGTTTTACTAGCACTTAATTAAAAAATCATTCACTAATATAATTAATTTTCTTTATTGACATTTTTTATTAAATAAATGTGTTTTACGTAAAAATACTATTATTTTTACTATGTAGAAAAGGTTTTATAACTTATTTAAAGTGATTCACAAAAAATGGGCATGAAATTAATAGATTTTATTATGCGGTTATAACCGCGTTCAGTCATAGGTCGAACGCGTCAAGACCTATGACTGACGCGGTTAAAGACGCAAGCTCGATCCGAGGGCGCCAACTTGCTAGTCATTGCTGATAGGACTGTTAAATGGTGCAGCACGGAAAGTGTTGACTCTGACACTGTGTCATGTATTTCCCCACCGGTGGTCATGAGCCTAATTTACATAGTTGTTATTGGTTTTATAGGCGGTTAGGTTAACATCTTTTATATTGTCGGCAGTTAATACTGTGCACAATGATTGCATTAATTAATTATAAACGCAGTTGTATTTTCGTACAATGATTTACGATAGAAGATAAACCTGTCTGTAAAGCATCTATTGTTTTATAATTAACTATGTTTGCAGCAGCAATATCACTTGTCTTAAGTTTTAATTAGTTTGTTATATAAATAAAAAAAACTGTAATGATAGTTGGCATTAATTGGACATGAGAACTATTGTTTGTATTGCATTAGAAAGTAAAAGTGTTTCTAAAGTTCAACGCTAGATAGCCTACCAGTATACCCTACTTCCCAATTAGTCTTCTTACTACCCTTTGCAAACCTTCATAAGAGGGTTGCCTAATGAAGTGCCATTGTTGACATTTGTAATTAGGGATTTGAAAACATTTTAAACTGCAGTCTGAACATTGCAATGATACATTATAATAAATTATAAAACATGTTTAAAAGTAGGTCATTAAGCGTGGTATAAAATTCATTTGATGAAAGTCTGCCTGTTTATTTATTTTAATTAACCATTACTTCAAAGTTAAATGAAAATAACGAGTAAAACATTTTTCAAAATGTATATACGGTATCGTTTATACTTGATTTTATTTAACATTTGAACTAAACCAACACTTATACAAATTTAAAAAAAAATCATTCAAAAAGCATACAAACATTTAACTAGCATGATTGCTTGATAGAATACACTTTGGACACAAAATCAATCACATTTCTAATACTTTAAATTTTATAATAAGGTAACATTTTAAAATTCTTATGTAGGCTATATTTATCAATATTGTACACACCAATTCCAGGAATGCAATCAGTCAACACTATATTTGGTTACGGAAGTATGGCCGCTGACTCAGTAACACAAGCTGGGATTTGCTAACTGAAATCACAATAAATATTAGATTTTTGTCAGTTACAAACCTTTCTTCATATGTTATGTACGTTGTGTGAGAAAGTAAAATCTTAAAAGGAACTTTATTTTATGATGGTTACTGTGTAATCCGAAATGGTATTGTAGTAAAAATATATTAGAACTAGCTGGCCCGACAAATCAAAGTTAAATATGGGGAATTTGAGTATATTTGACACCCCCAAACCCTCCCCCTAAAATTTTGATTTTTTTTTTAAACCTTTCTTAGCGAGCACCTAGAACTCTAGAGTAAGCTACATACCAAATTTCATTCCAATCCGTTGGCAGTTTTTGAGATTTCGTGATGAGTCAGTGAGTGAGTGAGTGGTATTTGGCATTTATATATATAGATATAGATTAACAGTACTGTTAATGCTTCGCTATTGCATAATTTTGATGAAATAAATGCGACAAATGATGGTCATTTTTACCCCCTCCCGAAACTTTCCTAAAAATTCGAATTTTTTTAAACCATTTCTTATTGAGCACGTATGGTCCTAGAGGAAGCTACATACTAAATTTCATTACAATCCGTTTAGTAGTTTTTGAGAAATCGTGATTTAGTAACTTTGACCCACCAAAATCCCTCCTAACATTTCGAATTTTTGACACCTTTTCTTAGCGAGCATCTATGGCCCTAGAGGAAGCTACATACCAAATTTCGTTCCAATCCGTTCGGTAGTTTTGGAGAAATCGTGATTTAGTAACTTTGACCCCCAAAATCCCTCCTAACATTTCGAATTTTTGAAACCCTTTCTTAGTGAGCATCTATGGTCCTAAAGGAAGCTACATACCAAATATCTTTCCAATCCGTTCGGTAGTTTTGGAGAAAACGTGATTTAGTAACGTGACCCCCCCCCCGAAACCCCCTTTAAAATTTCGAATTTTGTAAAACCCTTTCTTAGCAAGCATCTATGGCCCTAGAAGAAGCTACATACCAAATTTCGTTCCAATCCGTTCGGTAGTTTTGGAGAAATCGGGATTTAGTAATTTTGACCCCCCAAACCCTCCTAAAAATTCGAATTTTTGAAACCCTTTCTAGTGAGCATCTATGGTCCTAAAGGAAGCTACATACCAAATATCTTTCCAATCCGTTCGGTAGTTTTGGAGAAATTGTGATTTAGTAATGTTGACCCCCCCCCCCCCGAAACCCCCTTTAAAATTTCGAATTTTGTAAAACCCTTTCTTAGCAAGCATCTATGGCCCTAGAGGAAGCTACATACCAAATTTCATTCCAATCCGTTTGGTAGGTTTTGAGAAATCGTGATTTAGTAACGTTGACCCCCCTAAAATTTAGAATTTTTGGAAACCCTTTCTTAGTGCGCGTCTAGAGCCCATAAAGAGTATTAGTGCCAAATTTCATGTTTGTAGGCCTCGTGGTTTTGGAGAAACTGTGTGAGTCAATGAGTCAATGGTATTTGGCTTTTATAAGTATAGATAATAACTAGCTTCAGTATACCTCGTGAATTGAAATGGATATAGCCTATGTCATGAGAAATTTGTCTGAATATAATTTTGTTTCGTTTTCTAGTTAAGATAGAAGGCCTCAAAAAACTTGGCCCGTCTACAGGGTACAGGATATCCAAAAATAAGAAAACGTACAAGATTTTTTATTGGAACCATGTTATATTATTTCATGTTCGTCTTATACTCTAAATGATGCACATGTTGTTTAAAATGTTTTCAAAAATATTATACATTGTCTGAATATTAGTTATTACAAATTTTAATACATTTCTGGACTAACAGAGCTAGAATTCCAATCAGAATCTTACATTTTTAATGTTTGACACCCTCAAAGCACTTAGATCATGTGGTTTTAAAACATGTTTAAAATATATTAAAAGCTTCCCACTTACAGTAGTAGAATTCTTAAATTGATCAATTTCAAAAAATATATTACTCGAATTATTTTACTGCAGTAGGTCCTACTATTTTGGATCCCACAGTAACTATTGTAAAATAAATAATAAACATTATGCCTTATTCTTTATAATAAACAACTTTAAGTAGGTATTATCTTTAAGTATTGTATTATTCACAGTCAGATTAAGCCATGTTCAATTCTAACAGAGATTGTTTTTGTATTTTGATAGCACTTTCTAAAATTCCTACATTTTGAACTGGGTTTAAATATACAATTGACCCCGTTACATAATTGACACAGCGAGTAGCTACTTACAACTGTGTAATATTGCCCATAACTAAATATGCTTTTTCTAATTTCAACTATACAAAACCAAAACATTCCATTTGGAATCTTATCTAAATTCCTTATATACAGAACACGGATTAGTAATATAAGTTACTTTACAATCAGTTATATGATTTCTATTAAGTAATGAAACATCTTTCATTTAGATTGGAAGATTGTAATGTATTTTCAGTTGAATATAAATCAAATATTTTACTTTGACACGCCAGAGTAAAACTTTAAAAAATGTAATTTTTAAAATTTGATAAAAATTATAGAGAAACGATATTCTAGTTAAACAACAGGCAAACAATATAAATAACAGCCATGATATGTCAAATTTGTGTGGTGTAGTCTATTTTATGAATGACCGTAGTACTGTATCCTTCACATGCTGACAAAGTTCAATATTTCCCAATCAGGGGGCGCTCATTTCCAGGGCCGCTAAGAAGGTTTAGGGGGCCTGGGGAAAATTGAATTCTTGAGGCCCCCTGACTCTAAGCTAAATGTTGGGTGGGGGGGGGGGGTGTGTAAAAGGAAGGGTAACTTTTTCACACAATAGTTTTACTGTTCATATACTAATTTTTTTTTAAATAATACAATACACGTAGACAGTAGTAATACATAATATTAGAAATCAATGAAAATAATTGCCTATATTGAAACTTAGGATGTTGAAGACAAACTAAGTAGACTCTTTAACCAACAAAATTCAAACTTGCTGCCGACTGGTCGACTGCTACTGCACCGATGAGCAGTCGAAACGTTGCAGTAGTGCCAACCCACGTACCTTTAATACCGCACAAAAACAAATCTGTCCGGATAATTTAAAAATCCCACTTTATAATTTCACTTAATTATTTTTCCTTTCGTAGGAAAATTTTTTATTTTGAACTCAGTTACATATATATCAAGTTATTGTGGGTGTCATACAAATATTTTTAAATAATTGCATTATTGAAAAAAAGTAAATGACTGTTTAATCAACATATTCATTGTTTTCAATTTTTGAATTATTTTAAAATCAAAGGGGCCCCCTGACGTTAGGGGCATGGGTCAATGTGCCCCTTTTATCTTCCCTCTCGGTGGCCCTGCTCGTTTCAGCATAATTTTGCTAATGTAAACCTTTGCACCGAAGCATAGAATGTCATCAAATCTATGCTAGTCAGTTGGAAATACATTTTATTGGTTTTTTTCGGACAGCTTTGTATAATTTGATCAAATAAAATAAATACCTAGTTGATTAGTGGTCAGTAATTTGTGGTAAAATCGGTGATTTTAGAAGTCTGGGGAATTAAAGTGGATGACAATTTTTATATTTTTAAATGTAAAAAGCATAAATTGACTCTTCTATTTTAGTATGGACGTTTGAAAATGTTCAAGAAAAACGGCAGAGTTATTTGCTTGAGCAGGGAGCATGTTTTTACACCGAGTGTTTTGTCCAAGCAAAACGTGTAACAAATTTCACTTACATTAAGATATTTCTTACATTTTCATCTTTATTTTTACTTGAAATTTGCAGGTCGGTAAAAGCCTGATTATAATTTCACATTTTTATAATGTTTTTAAAAGCAAAAAAACTTTGACGGTTATTTTATTTTGTGTTGTGCTTTGATGTGTTTGTTTGTTTTTGTTATGTTTTACTGTTGAAGTTTTTATTTATCAGTGTTTTATTATTCCCTAAGTTTATAGTTATTCATTAGTTTTAAGTTTATGGTGACATCTGTATTTTTTTTTTAAACTAATAATAAGTGTTTTTTTTTTTAAGTTTGTCCAGATTATATTTGATTTTTTGTTTGTTGGTTTGGTTGCCGTTCCTCTTATTTTAATTTGATGTTCCCTTTACAAGCATTGCATACTCCATACTGTACCAGGCGATGATGATGTAATCAGTTTTTTTGCTTGTAGATGAGTTTTTAATCATTTCAACATTTAAATTGTAGGCCTACATATTTAAAGGCGGATAACTAATTAAACATAATTAATTCTTTGTAGAAATATTATATGAATTAGGCCTACTTAATATTTTTAGTATTTAAATTAAATATTTATTACCTCATATATTATAGGCAAAATGCAGAAATACAAATCTTAACAAAACAAGTGCAAGGTATTGCCTGTTTTTTTCCTCTAAGAGTGACATTAAATGCATGACTTGCAAAAAAAGTTAATTTCATGTAAATTAAGTAATTTGTTAAAAGTCTTTATATATATCAAGGTTTTTAATCCTTACTGACTTCATAACTTACGTAATCCGAGATATCCAAACACAAATCAGCAACTAAATAAAATAGTACTAGACAGTTGGACATGCTACGGTCATTTCCACTCAATACCTTTTAATCGACTTAATACATTTAGGTAATAATCAAATTACTAATAATTGTATCCGCCTCAGTTATTGTATCAAGGAGGTTATTCCAGTACGGGTATCTTGTTTTCTACAGCAAATTATGAGTTAAAGTTCAATATTGAACAATATGTTCAATTTAGTTAAAATTAGTGGTATTACCAATTTATGTAAATTTGTATGAAAAAACCCATATGTGATGCGGAAAACTATAAGGGACCAAATGTCTAAAAATTTCAAAATTGAGATATTTATGCCACATATAAGGAATTAAATTCCTAATAATTTGGTGTAAAAACCTTAAAAATACATGAAAATTTGGCGAAGTTGTGATAGTTTGAATGTTTGTTATCGGAAAAAGGAGTTTTGAGAAAAACGCATTTAAACTTTTGATGTTGCTGGAGTTTATGCTGGCAGGAGTTCAAGCTGATTACTTCAAAGACAGATTATTATCGTCACAGCTGTTTAGTGGCAGCATGCAATAAATAAAAATGCAGGGACTGTATTTCACTGTTTTTTTACTCGATTTTTAAAACAGTTTATTATTGTTTGGATTCAAATAAGACCTAAAATCAATTGTAAGTGAAAAGTTACCATTCGTCGGGGATATTTTAGCTCTTGTTGCGTAACAACTGAAAAGGTACCAAATGTCGGGTATGGCTAAATTAGTGCGGACGACGTTCTTAATTCGGCCAGAACTCGTTTTAATTCCCTAAAATGCCACTAGAAAGCAGTAAGAGTTACTTCATTCATGAGGAAAAGTTACCAAATGTCGCTATAATTCCATAACGACATTCGGTCCCTTTTCCCAACAATGACAGACCTTTACAAAAATACATTTGTAACATCAATAAATGCTTGTTGGTGGACATAGAAACACTAATTTCAGATAAAATAAAAAGTTTATTACAAAAATAAACAAAGCACCAAAAATGGCCGAAATTGGCGAGTTTCGGTTTTTTGCGTCTCACGCAAAATTTTGTCTCACGACGAATGTTCCCTTTTAGTTTTCCCCATCAGATATGCATGATTTATTTTAAAGCTCAAGTTAATCATTAAAATTTAAATATTAGCTAAATCATATTATCTGTGCGCCCCAAAAGCACAAAAAGCAAACGTAGGTAAAACATTTTACTTCCGTTGTATTAAAAAAATCCGAACGGACAATAAGTTTTATGTATGTTACAACTTTTGTTATGACATTGAATTTGCAAACTGGAATAGTGAAAACAAGTTTTGCCAGAGCATAGGCCATGCAATTAAGTGCCGAGAAGTGGGTCAATGTCATTCACTATGGCGACCTTTTATATCATATTTGTGACACACTTTCCAAGAGTTGTTGAGATTTGTTACTTTTATTATTTAAAAAAATGGAATAGTATTAATTATTAGCATGCAATATAGTATGATATATTTACACAGGGTGTCCCATAAGTACAGTGCCAAACTTCGGGGAATGGTTCTATGGGTCAAAATAAGAAAAAAAGTTCATATAAACACAGACCCGAAAACACTTCGTTTTCTAGATATCCGCCATTTTGTTTTTTATACAAAATAGTTCTTAGAGAACGGTTTGATTGATTGAGTTCAAACTTGGCATAAAGTTTAACCTAACAATGATATATCTAAAAAAAAAAAAAATAATAAGCGATTAAATACAATCCGGAGGTTCAAAATGGCGACTGTTTGAAAATTTCAAACCTAAATTACTCAAAAACCGTAAATTTTAACAAAAAATTTCAAGATACCTTTTTTGTACCCCTTTTGATTCCCTTTCGGATGGCGTAACTGTCAAAACAATCGGATGGAGGATAATAGTCAAGTTAAAGATAATGACAGCAAATGTACATACAATATTGCTGTGTTTACTGTGTTGGTATAGGATTGAATAAACCAATTATTACACTAAACTTAACTGTTATCCTTCATCCGATTGATTTGATAGTTACACCATCCGATAGATAGGGAATCAAAAGGGCTACAAGAAAGGTGTCTTGACATTTTTTTGTTAAAATGTACGGTTTTTGAGTAATTTGGATTTGAAATTTTCAAATAGCCGCCACTTTGAAACTCATGATTGGATCTAATTGGTTACTTTTCTTGAGATGTATCATTGATAGGTTAAACTGCATACCGAGTTTGAACTCAATCAGTCAAACCGTTCTCTTGATAAAAATTATTTTGTACAAAAAAACAAAATGGCGGATATCTAGAAAACAAAGCGTTTTCGGGTCTGTGTTTATATGAACGTTTTCTTATTATATAAAAAACTTATGGGACACCCTGTATTAATAATGTTACTTTTAATAGTTAAAAGATCAAACATTTTATTGGTATCAGATAGAAGTGATTTGTGTGTGATGTAGCAACTGTACAGACATAGATGAGGTCAAAAGCAATTACATTATCAGTTGTAAATGTGCAGTTCAATAAAAATTAAACTTAA
>JAGFPH010000153.1:182332-204424 GCA_018207615.1 Philaenus spumarius
AAAAAAAACTACCGAACGGATTGGAATGTAGCTTCCTCTAGAGCCCTAGGTGCTCTCTAAGAAAGGTTTTCCAAAAATTCGAAATTTTAGGGGAGGTTTGGGGGGGTCAAAGTTACTAAAAATTCCCTTAAGAAATGCATAGTGTAATGTATTATTGATATATATTTTTTGTTAATATACATTTGCCTTTGATTTGTCTATCCGTGCAAAGCCGGATCAGGTCAGCTAAGTAACATATGTTTTACAAAACTGAAATCAAATTTATTTCAATGCATACTCATTTTATTTCAATCATTTATACTGCAACTATTGTTGGACTGATTAAATGATTCACAAAAAAGATGTAAAATATTGAAAAGGCAAATAAATTCCCCTTTCGACCGAAGAAGCATTACATTGTCAGCACTAAACAGTTATTTATAATACACTATATTTGTACACTTATAAATACAAAAATAATGCATATAAATCTTACAATTATTCTTTGTTGCAGCAACGGAATACTGGCGAAGTTCGCGGCATGAGAGCCGAAGAATAAAATTCATGGCATAAAACAGGCAGCCTCTCAAATTTTCTTTAACAATGTCACAACTATTTGGTGCTTTTGTTTTTCTCCATATTTTTAACTGGTTAATTGGGAAATGGATCATTTAGAATAACTCGTCTTTAAATATTGTATTCCTCATAAAAAGTGGAGCAAATTTTGTCTGTTATAAATCGTACAGTATGTAAATCTATGTGATTCGATGTCACATTTCGTTAGTGTAATGGACAAAAGTGTGTTAATCTTAGGAACAATATACGTAGAAAAGTTGTGCATTTAACAAATCCTCTCGAAAACCGGGGGATACGTTTTAAGAAATCTAAAGTATTTAACGATTGATTTCAATTTATATAATGCTTTTACATTTTAATACCGCTTTTTAAATTAAAAATTTGTTTCCATGGAAATTGGAATTATTAAACCCGTGTATCCTGAATTTATTAATGTTTAAAACAACCTTTATAGTGCCAAGTATGTTTATGGTGTGCCAAAACTGTTAACACTATTTATAGTACTTTTTTTAGAGAATTTAAAAACTGAACCAAATTAAAGTTAAGCATATTGTAACAAACTTAAAACCCTACTTTATTCTTTATTCCTATTACTTGAAATGAGTCGTTAGAACTCTCGATCGTATTGATTTTATCTTGTTGTAGTGAACAGCATTTCACTTTACAGTAATCCACTATTTTATGTAAATACTTGAGACAATAAATAATTAAACGTAGGTTTCCTGAATCTAATTACGACCATTTCACTATCACATTAATATTAACAAAACAATAAAAACGTCGTTATTGTTTGAAGTAACTTGTATCGTCGATTTGGACGTATTTATCTATTTGAATGTGTAGAACAGCGTATATTGACGAGTTATACACAAAATAAACCGTGGCACTAAAAAAGGTTAATTGGTAACTAGAAGAAACGTTTCTGAGTCCAAAGTAAATCTAAAATCTGTTTACTCCGGGTACAGTATTTTTGACATATTACTTTGTGTATGTAGGCTACTATTTATAACATTGTAAAGGTGTTTTAAAAATATATAGTCTAGTTTGTTATAATTCGTACGTTTGATTGTGAAAAAATTTGTTAAATTTCAAGGTGTTGAATAAAAGTGATACCGATCGCGGCAGAACCCCTCTCGTCCGCCCTCGGCTGGTCCGCCGCTCCGGTTAATCCGACCGTGTTCGAGCCGAAATTACTGCCCGTCGAGCCGTTGTTGTTTACTCGCTGTTCTCGCTGGTCCGCTTTAGTGCTTCGCCATCTCTGGTATCGTTTCTGTTTTTGTGAGTGTTTTTTTTTGTACTGTACTGTGCAGTTTTTACTGTTTACAGGCAGTCCTCTTTATACGCGGTCCCGCTTTACGCTATCTAGTCCATGAAAGGTTTTGTATTTCAACTGAGTTGTTTGGAGTGTAGGCTACAGTTGATAATTTTATAAAGTATCGGCACACTGTCATCTCACTCTCCCATCAAGGTCAGTGCTGTTATGACTGTACCCCTACCCACCTCTACTTGCTCTGACATTGTTTATTTTTACAACTTAGTCCGATTACAAGATCAAGCTATCTTTACCTGTCGGTATCGAAAATATCGGTCACGAGTGATAATCTAAAATGTATTTATCTGTTTTTTACCTTAATTTACTCATTTTATTTATGCGTGAAATGTAAAGCACTTGTACACATTTTTCATTTAGGCCTACTGTATCGTTTGTACAGAATTTAGTCATTTGATTTTGTTGAGAATTTTGTTTTATTTAGTTACTAAAATTAATTTGAAAAACAAAACCGTTTGTTTTAATTACTAAAATCCATTTTAACGTAAGCCTATTTGATCGATATCAATACTAAGCTGTATGACGTTCTATTTTTGGCTATCGCGTCAGTCTATAGTCCCCGTTATAAGCGCTTCCGTTTTATACGGCATATTGCCGGATAACGTCTACCGCGTGCAACGCACTGTTTGTTGGTTTTATGACAGTGTTCTTCTGCGTTCGTTACAGTATACTTGTTTTACATTGTGTGTTTTTTTTTATCAAGCCAGGAGTGAACCGTTGATTGTTGGGAAACCTGTCACGGCGTTGGGTTTGTTTCAGCGGATAATTTTCTGATAATCCGACCTTTTTTGCGTTCCGACATACCCCCAGTCCCAAAGGTGACGGATTAGAGGAGTTCTACCGTAGTATAGTTTGCTTATAAAATAAAAATAATCAACAAGAAACGTTTCTAAGTTCATGATAAAACTGTATATTCTGTTTATTGTAGTACAGTGTTGTTAAATATTACTTTGTATACACACCGTTTGGTTTTGGACATTTTCAATAGGTTTTTATGTCGTTAGAAACTAGCATTGTAAAGATGAATTAAAAATATAGTCGAGTCTGTTATAATTTATACGTTTGGTTGTGAAAAAAAACTTTGTCGTAGCGACTTTCAAGGTGTTAAATAAAAGTGATACCGATTACTATAGTTTCCTTATAAAATAAAAATAATATAATTATTTTTATTTTTCCTTGATACGAATTATTCCTATGTTTAGAATTAAGATTCTTTTGATAATGTATAGTTTATAATTTATGGACATGTTTCAAAACAAATTAAAGTTAATTTATTTTTGGTGGAACGCCGTCAAAACAAATTTAGCAGTAAATGAGAATAAAACTATATGTAAATAACGATAAAGATGATTAACCAAAGAAAGTAGTTTTTTAAACCATTTTAAAGTGAGATTGTTTATTTAGTAAGGGAGACTGCCTGGTTAATCCATTAGTTAAGTAGAAAATACTATAAATAATTTATTAGGCGAAGGCTCTTATTCAATGACATTTAACTACTGCCTGAATAATTTAATTTTCAGATTTTTTTTTATTTTAATGTAACTAAGCCTTAATTTAAAATTGTTCTTAATCTTTAATTGTTGTATAAAAGAGATGTACTTTATTTTAATTATAATAGTGCCTAAATTTTAGTTCAGCCTTTTGGTAAAAAAAATGTATGCGTGTGTATCTTCTTTTTTAAACCGATTTCTTGCGACTAATTTTGTAAGTTTGAATCGAACAGCAGCGCATAAGTTTAATAAATAAGACTGGTAGTGTGAAAAATATTAAAGAGAACTTTTATAGTAACAATAACACATCAATTTTATAATAATTCATTTTGTTAGTGTAAGGTTTGTTTATTTTGTTCGTTTGCTTGAATTGTTTATTATAATTGATTTATAAACTATAAATGTGATTTTGTTGGCATTTATCATATTAGTGTATGTAACCAGTCTTCCTCGGCTTGAAGTATTCAATTGCGACACATCGTAACAAGCTATATTTCAGTAGATATAATTGCTTGTCAATAAATGTTATTTGTTTAACAAACCATAATAATCCAGACGACCCAGTAATTAATTATCTTTATCGTGGTAGTAGTTTGGCTTGTCTATTGGAAAAGAAAAAAGAAACAATAAGAAAAGAAGACGAATTCAAAGTTAACTTGAGTATTCGTTTTTTTTTTATTTATTTAATTGTTAATTGTGGAAAGGTTTTAACTCTTTTCTTGGTCGAGACAAACTTTTTGTGTTACACAGTAGAGTAGAACCTTGATAATTCGAGTCGCAGTAGTTCGAGGGTCCGGGTATTTCGAGCTGTGTTTACAAAGTACAGTAGAATATTAATAATTCGAGTCGCAGTAGTTCGAGGGTCCGGATATTTCGAGCTGTGTTTGCAAAATTAAAAAATGGCAAACATTGATTGTAGCGCGGCTTAAAAATTTCTTTGTTACCGCCGTCCCATTGAACGTTTAAAATGCCAACTAGTCTTTTGAAAGTGACAAGAGATCGAAGTGGCCGGTTTGTGTTCACTTGACGGACTTGGCTACACGCCACCACTCGCAGGTAGGTATATAATGAGTCAACATAGGGTCTCGCCGATGCCGATGTCAGCTCAGTCATGTGTCCCATTCTTGTTTCTGTTAATAGTTTTTTAAGTTTTAATTTTGATTGTGTTTTTGTAACGATGAGCGGAAAAGCTAAAAGCAAGTTTGTGCCAATTTAAAAAAATACAGGTCTTGAAAAGACCAGACAATGGTGAAACCGTGAAGAAACTTGCAGCTGAGTACGGTGTCTGTCAAGTATTTGTAGGGGAAAGGCGCCATAATAAGAGATAAAATCAAAACATTAACTACTATTAAATGTTCTTAATTTTGTCAATTTCTCCGCTTATTCCGAGTTTTTTTATAGTTCGAGGTACAGTCAACTGTACTTGCTTTTGGATTTCGTGCCGGTTGCAACAAGTTCGCTCATCTGTGTTCAACCGACTTTGCTGCTTTTCGTAAATTTCCTCGCCATAGGTTTGCAATTTTTTAATTTATTGCTTTTGTAGTGCTGCGTTTTAAAACAAAGTAAGTGACCTATTGTGTTTCATGTTCTACCGAAGATTTGAACTGAACAATACGGTACTGCGATAATATTCAGAATTTTTTTGCAGGTTATTTTAATTTCTGCCAAATGCATTACTTTCGTTCAACTCCTTTTCATTAAAACTCATTTTGGTTGTTACTCTGTTTAATCCGGTTATTCAAGAATAAGACAGCGAGGGTCTGCATTATTGGGGTTCTCCTGTAGCTATATATAAGTATTTTATAATGTTCGATTGAATTTGGTAAATTTTGTTGGTTTCTTACAGTTTCGTTTACATTTTATAAATCGTCCGGTTAGTTATTATTTTTGCGCTATTTCGTAAAATAATCAAAATGTGTTTCTAAATTTCGGTTTAGTGTGTCCGTATCGTATTAATCCGATCGAACACAAGTGTATCGTTTGTCGGTTTGAGTTCATTCTATGAACGTATATCTCAATGCGTAATATGTGTCGGATACAGATTTTTTGTTTGTTTCTGTATTATTTTCTATAAAACATAAATTACCTTTCCTGTAGCCTTCGTTCAATTGCTACAATTTCACTAATTATGATACACTGCCAAAATTGAGTCCTGAATTTCGCATAGTAAAACATTACGTGTTACATTATGAAATATTACGTTTCAGTTTATGTTAAATAGCTAATTTTATCAGAATTATAGATTTATTTGCTTAGGTCGACTAAGGGAGTTCAACCCACTGCGTATTCTCTTTATTTCGTCTTGTTTTCATATATTATTTTGTTGAAGCCAATCCCGAAAAATCTCTCTGTTATTAGAAAACTAGTAAGCCACCGTGAAAAATCACAGGTTCACAGGCTGATTGATAATTAGATACACATCAGAAATACATCATTTAAAAAAACAAACTATTTAAAAACAACATTAATGCCTACCTAACTAAGCTGACGGGGATTTTTAACTCGGTAAATGTGCAATAAGGATTATAAAACTGCATTAATATAATATGTTTAAATGTTATACGAAGATGTACGAATGTTTCCGAAGTTAAACGAATAGGTATCTCTCCTTTAAATTTGTATAAACAAATATATTGATGATAAAAGGTCGTATTTATATACAATTTATAACCTCAAACCAAATATTATAACGTATATTATATCATACAATATTGTACAACACATTTAAAAAAAAATCAACTTCACAAGAAATTATAACGATTGAAGTTGTAAACATAACCCCAAACTATAATCTACACTGGGTTTATTTAAGTATTACAGATGACGAGTGAAATCGGCTGTTATATTATATGTTACTCACGTACGTACGGACATACACGTTTCCAAAGGTAGATGACATATCTAATAGAACTCTGGAAGTAGGAAAAATATATTTCTCTTAACGATTTACATGGCAAGTTTTTTTTTCACAATTCTTCAACATGATAAAATTCTCCAGCGAACAAAATTCAGTTGCTATCGATTGTAGCAATTTACAGAGTTACGTGCTCTCAACTGTTTAGATGCAGTGTTTTAGTAATTAAATCTCAAATGTGTAAACATTTAGTACCTCGTGTAAATATTCATTACCGAATCGGTAGACTTCCACATTTTTTTCACATTACTGTTTAAAAGAGAAATTTTTTTCGACTAAAATGATAAGTGTAATAAATTGTTTTAATTCAATAGATAATTCATTTACGATTCTAACCGCCTTTATTTACAAACTTTCCTTTCCGGTTTGCATTTTATTTTACATTTGCTAGCTGAAGGACTTGATATTTATGTCTTGAAAGCAAATAATTTTACCGAGCATTGTAAATTCTAACGCTGATTTATTTCCAACGATCTGCGGCATGGAGATTTTTTTTTGCTGCGACGCCAGTTTTCCCGTAACGCTAGCTAGGTTGGAACATTTTTTAACATTATTTTCTTAGTCTGTACTATATCTTCCATCGAGGTTACAAAAATCGCCGAGTATTAAATTCTGACGACTACTAACAAGTTTTATTCTTATCTGACAATAACATCTATGTACTGTAGGATGGGTTTATATCCGTTTACTACTAGGAGAAACCTTTCTATTCTAACATAATGCGTAGGCTTTTACAAATTATGAACTTTGATATTCTGTATTTTTATTTGATATAATAATTTCTATAAAGCTTACAAAATTGTATTGTTACAGTTCTTTTTATAAAACAAATTGTAGTAATCAAGAAGAATGTGTTCTGCTTTCTCATATGGTACAGCAATCCCTCGCTGTTCGCGGGGGGGATAGGTTCCGAAAAATTGCCTCGAATAACGAAACCGCGATTAGCGAAAACCAAATCTTTATGGGTATGTTTGTGACGTATAGAAATTTTTAAAACATGTTCTAATGCCTATAATTAATTTCAAAATAATAAATTTCATGTTACTTAAATTTTATGTACTTCATTTTATGTAGAAAGTATCCTGTTTAACCCCCAGAATTATAATTTCAGTTTCACAACATAGCCTAATCATCGACATTGTTCACTAAAATCTAAGAACTGTACTGTCCACTCTGGAAATATTTATTACTGTGAAATCTATAACACTACAATTACTAAAATAAAGCCAAACAACTTGTAATCTTTGATTGTTTTTTTATTTAGTTCTAGTTATTTTCGCACTTCGTTGTACGCCGCTAACGCCGTGTCAAGATCTCGATCGAATTTCATTGACCGTTCGAGAGTAGGATCGACTTCGGACACTTTCGTAGCTAATTCTTTTGCTAATCGAAAAATTTCAGTCACTTTTAAATTAATTAGTCTTGCTAGTTAACTTGATGTCACTAACTAAATCACTGTACAGTACTGTACGCCATTGACCTTCATTTGCACAAATCCATCCATTTGCACTTGTATTCATGCAGAGGTAGGGAAATCGTGGTATAAACGAGTGTTTCGCCAAAGTGTATTTATACAATCTTATTAAATTCGTACAATATTAATTACAGTACATACACTGTAATAATTTAATAATTTTGCATGTACTTTATTGCTATTTAATACAGTATTTTTTCTTTTTTTAGCAACCGCGAATACCAAGCCCGCGAATGTCGAGGGATTACTGTGTATTAAGAATATATGTTTATAAAATAAACCCTTAAACAGTTCAGTAGCTAATTCTTCCATAAGTGAGACAGCTTGTTTGATTTTTTTTTTAATGCATTTCATTTCAGTTTTGTGTATTACTGAATTTTAAAATGTGTTATGACAAAATTGTAATTGTTTGATTACTTTTTACAAGATATATTTTACGAGCATTCGCCGTATAGATAAAGTTTGATATACTAAAGTAGATGGAGTAGTGTGGGAGAGTGAAGGGTTAACCCGATACCTTTGGGGATCTAGAATACTCTTGTCTAGAAACTAGAGATGCCAGGTACGATCCATGCGGGGACTAACTTATTACCAGGCGATAATGAGCATTAGAAGTTTTTATTATTTTTGATAATGTTTTATTAATTTGTAAAAAATCAGACCAATTGAGCAATAACTACAAATCTATATATATAAAATCCAAATTCCACTCACTGACTTGCTCACCACGAAATCTCAAAAACCACCGAACGGATTGGCCCTGGGTGCTCGCTGAGAAAGGTTTTCAAAAAATTTGAAATTTTGGGGGGTCAAAGTTACTAAAAATCCCCATAAGAAATACATAGTACATCATATATTTTGTTTTTGGTTAATATACATTTAACTTTGATTTGTCTATCCGTGCAAAGCCGGATCGGGCCAGCTAGTGAATGCAATAGATTTATTGTAACAAAATTCGATATTTTGAAATTTCTAAAATGATTTTGAGTTGTGAAATATTCTGTGTAAAATAAAGTGTTCCTCAAATAAATATTTTAAAATTCCATCCGAATTCCCGCACATTTAGTTTTGTAAATAACATCGGGATATCTGCGGTTTCCCAGTGCCCATTAAGATAAAGAAAATGATTGGTATAATTATCTGGACCCATGTTTTTAGTAAACTCTTCTTTATTTTGATCGGAGAGTGCGCCAAAGAATCGCTGCAGAAATGTCCTGGATACGGGAGTGCGTGATTCCTGGTAAGATTCATAACTTTTCTTTACTCGTGATAGCTCCCTGACGGTGCTTATCATCACACGTGATAGATCTGCTCTGCTAAATTGTAAATTGTCAACATAGAACACTTAAAGAGTTGTCTGTCTAAAACCACAAAAAAATGCAACTATTTTAATTTGCTTTGCGTTTTAAGCGTATCAATATTGTCATCCATTAATGAACACATTTAAATTCTAACTTCAATAAAAAAACATTGTATCCGTTTTGTGTTTAAAATAACTGGCATGAAAACAATGCTTGAATGTAGTAACCTTATAACAGTGATTTGTTTTACTCTGAACATTTCAAAGAAACTAGCATACATTTTACTATCCAAAAGGTTTATTAAAAGTCGAATATTATTTTGTGCAATTTTACATTAATTATAAATTAAGCATGTATACTTAAAATTAGTTACCTACATCCGTTCTTTAATATTATGATAGATTGAGGGAGAACAAAATATTTCTTTATGGAATTGCTTTATTTTTAAAAACATTTTTCAGGGAATCGTAGTTATTCTGCACACATGTGATAGAGAACTAACTATATGTAGCGACACCAATATATTTGGATGTAGAGAACTGTCAAAAAAAAGAATAAATACAAATTTATCTTAAATAAAACCTGTGTGATATATTCGAATGTTATGTAACCATTGTTTGTGTACAGAAGACTAAATAGCTCTCAATTATACGTTTGGGTTTCCACGCACTGTCTAGATTTTCAGAAACTTTATTAAATTAGAGTTAAAATCAATTGTAATGACATGTTTAAATTGCACGGCGTGCTATATTATACTTAGGTCCGACAAATTGTGTCTCTGCTGATCCTAGTTTATTTATTTATTACTTATAAAATAGCAGAATACGTTACGCTAAATTGAAGGACGGATAAGTTTAATATTGATAGACGTGCAAGGTGTATGGAAAATCAATTGACTAAATGTTAATTTAATAAAGAACTTTAGCAATCATGGGCGCCCATATGATATTTTCTAGGAGGGGGCTCTACCGGGGTAAGGGGCTTAACACGTTCACTGCTAAGGACGCACATGTGAGCTTGACACCGAACACTATGAGAAGCGGCCGACGCACAGTGCAGTGCACTCCAACCCCCTTATTACACAATGCATTGCGCCAATTTTAAGCCTATATGCTATGCACGCACATGTGCGTACGCTTTGAAATATTAGTGATTATTACGTAGACAGGTTCAAAAATAAAAAATAAAGTAATTTCTACTCATTTAGACTATAAATATAAAAAATAAAAGATCAGCTCCTAGCACAGGAAATACGAAATTTGCGTAGCAGTGAACGTGTTAAGGAGTACCCTCCCCTCCTTCGGCAAAAGGAGTCCAGGGATATTTTTGACCTCTCCAAGAAAACTTTTAAAATTTGTGAAGCCAATTTGGCTGTTCAGGTGAAATATTAACCCACACAGCATCGAGTCTGTACCTTTACACCGTCAATGAATACACAAAGACCCATAACACTCCTAGAGGCCGCACCGAGTAGTGACCCAGCAGCTCGTGCTTGAACTCTTGTAAAAAATAAAATACGTATATGTAAAATCAAACGTCACATAACATTTAAAACATATTTTAGTGCTAATCTCTTTAAAGAAAAATACCTGACTATAATTAATAATATACGTATTTTCCTTTCCCTAGGGCGTGGCCCCCCTCTGCCCCTAGGTATGGGCGCCCATGTTAGCAATTATTCGTGGACTAATAACTTAATTTTCCAAGGTGGATACATTCCTAAATCTATGTCTAGACAGTTGATTCAATTTTCTGATGTAAAAAGAATGTATTTGCATTGTATAATAGGTAATAAGTAGATTCATGGTGGGAACTACAATGATCAGTATTTTTAAACTACATAAAAATTTTTCAGTATAGTTTTTCCATAGATATAAGATAGACTAGACGAATTCTCATGATTTCATTAGTGTACAAGTTTGATTTTGAGAGTTACCATTAACATAGCACTGCTTAAATGTGGAATCCCCCTTCTATGTATTTAATCTAAGTGTTAAAATTAGTTTTTTAAAAGCATTCCACACAAATGTTCTAAGTGGTGTCTGGTTTAGAAAGAGATCATAGTTCTAATTACTGTAGCTCTTTCTCAGAATATGTATTGTTCTTCAATAATAAAAATAAAGAGTTATCTTTAGTTGTTTATCGCATTGTTAAATTAATTATTTTGTACTTATTTTCCTTTTCTCAATTTCTTAAAATACCGATCGTTTACAAATTTTAATATAAAGCCTTAAATTTTCTGAATGCATGAGAGTAACATCGATTTTGATTCAGTAAATAAAAATTTCCCCCTTCTTACCTCCTAACACGTTCGCTGCTAAGGACGCACATGTGAGCTTGACACTGAACACTATAAGGAGCGGCCGACGCACACGTGCGCTCAACTCTAACGTCGTATTTGGCGGTAAACTGTAGTCTTAGCTGTAAGGGATTGAGGTTATGCGATATTGTGGTGTTGTTACTAATATATTCAATAACATAAAACACACTTTCGTTTTGAAGTGAAGTGTTTATTGTTGTAATAACATCAATATGTGTTATAACGGTGAACCTGGTCCATCTCGCAAGAGAAAATGTACCCAAGTGCAATGTGTTGACCCTAATAAACTTAATACGAGTGAATTGGACGACCATTATATTGATTCTGATGAATTTTTTACATATCTGTAAAGAAAACAAAAGATAATACAACAATAAATGTTGAACTCACAAGTGCGCCCGTAGGAGCACCTATGGAAAAGAGAAAATTTTAAGCCCGCGTGCGTCCGCTGTAAAATATTAGTGATTATTACGTGGAAAGGTTAAAAAATAAAGTAATTTCTACTCATTTAGGCTAAAATATAAAAAATAAAAGGTCAGCTCCTGGGATAGGAAATACGGAATTTGCATAGCAGTGAACGTGTTAATAAAAAAGTAACACTTTATGGATGTTTAGTTTAAAATTTGGTTTTTAATACCCTAGTATTCATTAAAAAACTGATAGCTATTTATTGTCCATATAAAAGCGGATGGATACAAAATAAAGCTATTCATTTTTTAATATCTGTGACCCTTTCCCAACTTTGTTAGTCAACCCATTAGACAATGGCAACGATAACCACCCAGGTTTTTCGTCTATAAAAAAAAAAAACTTTGTAGTCAAATATTGTATACCAATCAGTACGCTATTAATAATTGATTTATTACATCTGTCAATCTATACATAATTAATTTGCTAGGGGTTATTTTGTGAGTAGAACTCCTAGAGTTTTTAACCGATTTTGATGTTTTTGGTGTCATTTTACAGAGCTCACTCTGAAGTTGTGCCTCCCTTAAAATGAGCTCAATGTATGTTAAGGGCTTCGCCCCAGTGGCCCTCAAAGTTGCCATGTTAATCTTATGGAAGGTCAATCTTAAGGAAGAAGAAGAAAGATTTCTTTTGATTTTATCAGGGACATATAAAACAGCTGTTCGTATGAAAAGCTTAAAACAGCTGATTTTGATCAACAACTGATTTGGATCAAAAACTGAATATAATTTTAGGTTAGGTAAATCAAGCAATAGCGAAGCATTGCCATGTCCACTAGTTAGCATAAAAGTTGTATTTACTTTTTTATGTTTATACTATTCAAACAAGTATGAAAGTAAGTTTATGGCAATAAACATTCAAGATTAGCTTTTTTAAGCAAGACAACAGTTACAAAATATAAAAGTCTATATGTGACTTTTAGTTCTAAAAACAAAACTATAAATCGTTGGCTGAGAATGAAAACCTTGTATCTCGTATATTAATAAGCCAATATGAGGTAATTTACTGATCTCTAGAGAGAAAAAAAGAAACCACGTATATTGATTGCTTGGAAACGATGTTAAGCGAGGAAACCACGTTTAGACTGTGACTTTTGATGTACTTTTTTTTATGAATTTCAGCAGTTTTAGACAGCCGAACTTTACACTTACCATCACTAAGTAAGTGCACTTCTATTTATTTATCTTAAAGTTATAATGCCAATCGACATTCCTGATAATTTTACCTCTAAAATGCAACAACTAGATGTAAAAACCAAGTATAAAAGTTAGGCCAGAAAGTATTAGAACGAAAAACTCGTAATTCAGATGTACACGTTTTTCATATTATTTTATCAAACATGATGTGTGGTTAGGCCTATACATGTTAAATCGTGTTGATTTACATTGTAAGTGGCTACCTTAAACTAAAATTGGTAACTTTCAAGTGAATTTGTGAACTTCCAAATAAATTAATCCAAAACTGAATAACCAAACACTTTAAATTTTGTATGCCTGTGATTATTTGGATTGTTAAATTCATTTTATTTTAAATTGCAATTTATTCAAAGCCTACTTACAAGCTGAACCAATAAAATACTCCTTGTTTTTCCTAATGTAGGTTATATTATTTATTTTATCAACTAGGTATGCGTCTCTGCACAGTCCAATTATATAATTGTTTTATTTTCAGAAAACAAGATTATGAGGTTCAGGCAAATCTATGTGCTACTGGAGCTGGCTTAAGAGCAATCATCGAATTCCAATAGACCCAAGTCCGTAGCC
This sequence comes from Philaenus spumarius, assembly GCA_018207615.1. Lineage (NCBI taxonomy): Eukaryota > Metazoa > Arthropoda > Insecta > Hemiptera > Aphrophoridae > Philaenus > Philaenus spumarius. Next base: position 195,948 of record JAGFPH010000153.1, read on the forward strand.
AGGAACACTTTTCAGGGGGTTGGGGTCAGGTCTTGACCGGGGATTTGAATTTAAACCCTTTTAAAACGTTCACTGCTAAGGACGCACATGCCAGCTTGACACTGAACACTATGAGAAGCGGCCGACGCACAGTGTATTGGGAGTATTTTCAATGCACAATGCATTTCGTGCTTCGCACGCCAACCCCCGTATTGGGAGAATTTTCAATACACAGAGAATTGCGTGTTTTGTTGGAGTAAAGTATTTCTGTTGAATCTTCATAGTTTTCTTATTTAATAGATCGGATCAAGCTCACAAGAAAGTAAGGCTGTAACCAACTGCATCCATAGAGTTTCAACCAACAATTTGGGAAATAGGTCTATTCACGACGGTTCTAAATAGCTGCAAAATGGTTCCCATGCCATTCCGCATATTGGGAGTATCTTAAATACACAAAGCATTGCGTATGTCTATTGTACGTTGTAGTTTAATCAGACAAATAGACGTTGTAGTTTAAATATCAGTATGCATGCAGTGCACAATGATGTAAAATATGTTACTGGATCCTCTGTTGTGTTGTTTATTTTATAATTTAATTTTCACTTTTTAAACCTAGTATTAATTTTTACTACTAAATTTTGGGGAGGGGGGGGGGCTTGAATGGACCTAGAAACATAAAGGAAGGTTTAGCTATAAACTTATAGGGGGAGGGGAGGGGGGACAATATGAACCATATTTTTGAACAGTTCTTTTTCATACTGTAGTGTTACTAGGTTTCCAGTATATTGAAGGTACTAAGTAAAAATTATTTATTTTATAAAATGTTTACTAAGACTATTGATTTTTTTACATATAAACATAATCTCTGTGAAGTTAACCCAGTTACAAACTGTTTTGTATTAGAGCCTAATTGATGTCAGCCTGGTCTCTTAACAAATGCTAAGGAACACGTTCATTAACTCGACATTGTTTAGCCCCAAAAGCATCGGTGTGACACTTGCTGTGCTCTTAAAACTGGGAGATTGTCAGAAAAACAATTCAAACAGCACATTACAAGGAAAGACAAGGCATGGGAGCAAAAACGAAAATGACAAGGCGAGTACAGATAACAAAACTTCAGTATTTACAATGAATCTACAAGCCGTTTTGCTTTGCCCTTCCCTAAAAGCCTCAGCACTATACTATCGCACGAAGCTTAACTTTCACAACTGTACATTGTATAATTTGAAAATAGGGACTGGCCATTGTTTCTTAAGGGTTGAGTGGACAGAAAAACATGCAACAATATTATTGATGGTTGTACATACCAAAATATAAATGACATTTTGGGTAATTCAATTCTCTTATCTTTAAAAAAAATAGGGCATCAACATCACTCAAAATCTTTTAGAAAAAGGACAACCCAGATGGAGTGTGACGCTATGCATAGAAAGAATCTTCTACCGAAGAACTGAGAGATTTATTCCCCAGTTGGCTCTACTGAAGCTTGTAACACGGCAAGGCTCCATCCAAAACCATTCAAAGTGCACTATGTCCAACATTGTTTTTATTAAAAGTTCAGTGATCTGCAGTTTTTTTCATCTATAAGGCCGGATCAAAATTGGGTGATCCAGCAGTCACAATTTCAAATGTATAATGTACACACCTAATGGAATATTCTAGTAAAATCTTCCTAGGAAAATTAAAAATCAATCAAGTGAGACTAACATCAAGTGCACAACAAAGTTTCCCTTCAGACAATCAAATTCAAGCACACGCAAGAAATGGAATTTGTACTTCTTCACAAACAGCATAGCTACTGTGCTCACGAGTGTGGACCTGGAAAGAACGCAACCCGCACGGCACAGTGCATTGGTTTTGCCCTGTCGCTTATTTTAAATGCATTTCTAAAAACATCGGTCTGCATCTCTTCTCTTGAAAACACGGAAGTTCTCTTTATTAAAAATTAGTAAGTGCGTTTAACAATAGTATTGAAGTATGTTACCGAGGTGATCCACTGGGAGCTAAAAGTCGGCATTTCTGAGAAATCGGAGGGTTGATAGTTCCGCAAAACATATTAGTGACATGGCTAGTACAGCCGCGGCCAACGGCACCAGTCTTAGCACCTGTAATCTCAGGTCCACACTCGTGAGTACTATGACACATTACCAAAATTGTCAAAACCTGGAATAAGTTATGTGAGAGGGAAAAATTTTCATGTATCATTGTAGCCAATGTAGACTTTTGAAGCAAAATGTATTTAAGAAAGTTTGTTGTAAATTTTCTAATAACACATTGTTGATGTTCTTTTTTTTTATTTCTTAATTTTTCTTATACAAGTCAATGTAAACATACGAACTCATTAGTTTTGAGTAATGCCAAGCAATTTTGGATTGTATTTTTTCTAATAATTTAATAAAGTGTGCCTTCAGTTTTGTGTTAATTTATTTCGCAAATTAAATCCTTTACAAAGGGTAGAAATTTAAGATTGTTTTAAACTGTTGTTAGACAATTACATTGTCAAACAAAAATCTAAAAACTGATAAAATGTATGTTAACAAAACTAATTGTAATTCTAAACAATCTCAATCATTGTTTAAGTTTATTGTTGTACAATCAAACCACTTATTATTTCAACATTAGCAATGAAAAACGCATACAATTTAACAAGGCCGTAGGCAGGGGTAGGGTTAGGGGGTTAAACCCCCAAAATCCTGAAATTTAGCAGTAAAAAATAATACTAGGTTTAAAAAATGTAAGTTAAATTATAAAATAGACACCACAACAGAGGATCCAACAACATATTTTACATCATTGTGCGTTGCATGCATACTGATATTTAGATTTGCTTGATTAAACTACAACATACAATACACGTGGATGCAGTAGGTTACAGCCTTACTCCTCTTGTGAGCTTGATCCGATCTATTAAATAAGAAAACTATGAACGTTCAACAAAAATATTTTACTCTAACAAAACAAAACCATTCATCATCCTTACTTCCCATAATATTTTACATGGGTAGCTATATAAAAGTTTTAAAAAGAATCATGGAAATTGGTGTTTAACCCTTTCCACTCCAATTACTGGGTACCTAGTGTTGCTATAAGCTCCATTTAATTTTGAGCGAATATTGCACTGTAACTTGTTTACTAAAAAAAAAGTATTTCTGTCAGTTCTAAAATGCTGATTTTTTTTTTTTTGCAGTTTCTTCTATGACTAAAATATAGATTGGTATGAAATAAAACATATATTTTTATTTTTAAGTATATTTTTTTTATTTATTGAAGAAAATATAAATTTGTAACAAAAAACCGGAAAAAACAAGAATTTTGGACAAATTTTCAATGGGAAGACCTATATTTGTTGCTTGATTTTTGTTGTTTATATCCTTACAAACAAAATTAAGTGGTTTACGCATGTTTTAGACACAATAATACACTATAAAAAAATTATAATTGAAAAACAAGTTTTTCGTAAAAAATTCGTTTTTATGAAAAAAATTAGTTAGGACACCAACTTGTACAAAATTGCCTCAACTATTTATTTTATTGCTTAGCAACAGCATTATTTAGGTCAAAACTAGTAAGTAAAGCTTTTTTCAAAACTTATTGGTAATATTGGAATCATTCAGGTTCGAAACAAAAGTTCTGTCGCCACTCCCGCCATTTTGTAACTGCCGTCGTCTTCGTTCATTTTATTTCACAACAATCATTATTGTGAAAGAACAATATTAAAAAATAAACTGTGAAATTACACACGATAACCTAGTTCAACAACAAAACTAAACAACGCGTAAGCTCACTAAAACACTGCGTAGTAAGTAGGAACCAAACAACGGCGAGAGCAGACAGCTGTTTACAGAGCGGCCAAAGACGGCAAATATTATATTTTCTAAGATTTATTTACCACAGAAACTGAACTCAAATGGTTCTAAAAAAATTCGACAGATTGCAGCACATTTCAAACTTTAATAATAGTGGTCATCAAAGTAATTATGTCCGTTCAAATGCAATCAAAGAACGTTGTCATAGCGAGTTCTGGGCTCGCCTGACAGGAGTTCGTGCGGATTAGTAGGGTGCGAGGCTGCACCGACACTTGAGTGGAAAGGGTTAACACGTTCACTGCTACGCAAATTTTGTATTTCCTATGCTAGGAGCTGAGCTTTTATTTTTTATATTTATAGCAGCAGTAGTAGAGGTAGAGGGGAAATTAACAGGACCATTTGAAGGTCAGTAAATTAATTTTTTTTTAAATTATATTTATAGCCTAAATGAGTAGAAATTACTTTTTTTTTATTTTTGAACCTTTCTACGTAATAATCACTAATATTTTAAAGTGGACGCACATGAACGTCCGTAACAAATAGGCTTAAAATTGGCACGCAATGCATTGTGTATTTAACATACTCTTCTTCTTCTTCTTCTGTGGGCGGTCCGAAACCTTAAGCATGTCAGCCTCTTGGGCTTATTGCGCTCCCACTTAAGGATGTTGAACCCTTAGTTACCCTTGTCGAGATTCATAAGCCTGTTGAACTTAAGGATCTTGCTGACAAGGTCATCCTGAGGTATTGTTTGTCCTTTGTTCAGCCTGCCAAAGGTTCTATGACTCACCTGCTCAAGCCTCTCACACTCGAAGATAAGGTGTTCCGCAGTCTCCTCCTGCAGGCCACATTTCCTGCATTTAGGATCTCCGGTAAAGATACCCATATTTTTCATATGTTTCCTGAAGTGGCCGTGCCCTGTGATTAGGGCAATCACCTCTTTTGCTTTGCACCTACTTAATGACAGGATGTCCGATGCAATTTGTCTTGATGGATCAAGAAGTGAAAGCTTACTCATCTTTAAGCCTTGAGTGTTCTTCCACCTCCTACTATGTTCCATCCTTGCCCAGTCGGCAACCACTTGCATGGCTGTCGTCTTGGATATGCCACAGAAGGGTTGCGGTCCTGTGAAGTCAGAAGCTGACGCCCTGTTTGCCAGCCTATCTGCACGTTCGTTTCCATCTACTCCAGCATGTCCTGGAACCCAACAGAGTGTAACCTCGTTGATGCCCGCAAGCTGTTTGATGGATTCGGCGCATTCCCAGACTAATTTTGACCTGATCTCATTTGAGCTCAGGGCTTTTAATGCAGCCTGGCTGTCTGTGTATATGCAGATTTCTCTATTCATGTGCCCGAGTCTTAAGTTTTCCCTCGCACATTCCAATAAAGTTCTGTTTGGAACACTGTTGGATTTTCCCCCATTGGCAGCACACATTCCTGCCTGGGGTATCCACCACAGATCCCTGCACCTGTACTCCCTTTAGTCTTTGAGCCGTCCGTGTACCATTCCAGCTCATGCTCAGGGAGGGGTCTCCTTCCCTCTGACCATTCCTCTCGGTCTGGTATTACCACCCGGAATGGTTTTGAGAAAGAGTATCTAGTTTTCATATGGTCCGAGATCATATCCAGCACCCGATCTCTGGCAACCAATGTGGTTATCCTGGCGTGTCCCAAGTCCCTTGGACCTTGTATCCAGAGTTCCTCGCATTGGAGGCGATAAGCACTCTTCCTGGCCGCTGCCCTAATAAATAGATCCAGGGGGAGAATGTCCAGACAGCAGTCCAGGGCAGCACTTGGAGCACTTCTTAGCGCTCCCGTGATGGCAAGACAGGCAAGCCGCTGCACCCTTGCCAGGTTCGCCACCACGCCCTGGACCTCTGTTCTTGTCCACCATACAATAGCGCCATACGTCAATAGCGCCTCTTAGTATGGGGTTGGCGTGTAATGCACCGTGCGTCGGCCGCTTCTCATAGTGTCAAGCTCACATGTGCGTCCTTAGCAGTGAATGTGTTAAAAGGGTTTAAATTCAAATCCCCGGTCCTGACCTGACCCCCCCCTCCCCAAGTTTTCCTGGCTACTGCCTTGTAATTTAACAACAAGAAGTAAAACCATATAAATCATGTTAAATTAAAGAAAATACAAAATTGACTTTGCTGAAACACTTAAATAAATACAAAATACATTATAATAACATAATATTTAAGTAAAAAAAGTATTAAATTCTAAAAAAAATATGTTGGAAAACTGGGTTTTTTTTCACCTGTAAAATTTGCGTTTTCTGAGATACGATGTTTTCATTATAAGCCGACGAAATGTACAACAAATAAATAACATGGAACATAAATCCTTTTTAGAGTAAATCATTTCATCGATAGAGAAAAACTTCCAGTTTGAATGCTTAAAAATTTAATCGACCCAGTTCTTGCTTTAAGCTATGATGGAATTAGTTGCTCCAGTATTGGAGTTACCATTTCTTTAGACTGTAAAATGCAGCTTTGTCAGTATCACAAAATAATAGCAAATTCAGAGTCTGATAGCTTGAAGTATTAAAATGTTTGTATTTCTAAGCATTATTATCAACTAAAATAAACATCATAAGACAAGTAATATTTAAATTTACTGGTAAACCGTTAAACAAATTAAAGGCCACGTAAGAACTTTTATTTAAACACCTGTGTATGGTCTTGAAATTGTATATTTGTTGTCGGGTCTTTGTCTTTTGTACTACTCACTCTGCACATCCTTCGTATCAACAGACTAATAGAATATTCTTAAGAAAAAAACAAAACTCATTAAACCTATTAGAATGTTACTCAATTTTTATTTTACGTTGCATTTATCATGGAGGTGTACCCATTAGATCTTATAGTTAAACAAATACCTAAATGATAAGGGCTTTAGGAAAAGGTGGTTTTGGTGTTTTGATTTGCTTGATAAAGCAATTATTTGTCCAGGAAGTAGTTAAAAAAGGTTTTGTAAATTAATTTACCGTGTTTGAATCCTTATTTGCTCCTTTACATACCACTGTCATAAACACAATGTATACCGTAAAACGGTATTCAAATTACATTATTAAAACAGTAAAACTATGAACAAATTATGTAAAACTCATTGGTTATTCTACTTATATTCACTGAAGTATAAACAATGACATAATTATCAACATCTGAAATTCTTTCTTGGATCATTGATGATAAACTATTTTCCACCTACTTCAACAATATCGTGATATGTCAAAATCATGTGAAGAAGAGATATAACTTCATGGATATTAAAAAAAAGTGATTTAAAAGCTTACAATTGTAAGATTTCACCTGTTTTAAGAATTTAAAATGGCCTTAAATTTTAAGGTTGTAATAACAGGCAATGATTATTATTTAAATGTATTAGAATAATAGAACAGCGGTCTTTATGAAATCGATTTTATTTAAATATATATTTAAAACTTCATCTTTTATAATATAAGCTCCAGGTACTTGCTCAAAATAGTTCGACAATAAGCCTTCTTCTAAGTGTATTTTTATTATTTGACTGTGCTAAAAGGAAATCTAATTGATGGAGTTCAGGGCCGTAGCTAGACTGGGGCAACGGGCTAAAGGGGACCCCAAAGAATATACAAGGAAAATCACAATGATTGAAGTTTTTGACATATAATAAACTTTTTAAATTGAATCACCTAATTTTCTTCTCCTCAAAAACGTCTGTTTAAATCTTCTTGAGTTTAATGAGTTTACCACCACTTAGGTTTAGACAAATTAATGTGATCCTCAGTTGTAGTAACCGATTAATAACGCACAGTTTCCCTGCCCATCCCCAAAAATTATAGATTCGCCCACGATGTCTCGGAAATCCGCCAGGCGTTATGTTGTCCTAATGTCTTAAGTCACATTTTGAGGAGGGCCAGACTAAATCTGTCACTGTTCATAGCTCCGCCGTTCACAAGATGTAGCGCTACCTGCCCACGAAACCAAGTTAATTTTCTGTCGTTAATTGAACTACTATTAAAATATGACACTGTTTTGGAAGAGCTGATTCATAAACCAAGTGTAACTGTTAATTATTTGAGTCCGACAGTACAAAACGAAATGATTTCTCTGATGGCTGACCAAGTGCTCACAGTGAAATTACCCTCTTTTACAGCTGTTACTGACTAAACTGCTTCGGGGCTGGAGCACCTCATAATAAAATTAATTTCGGAAAAAAGGCCTTGATATAATAAAATGCAGAGGACAAGGATACGATGGTGCATCAGTTAGTTACGAGTGTGTATAGTGGAGTAAAGAACTAGCACCCCATGCCTATTTTATTCACTGTTCCAGCCGTAATTTGAATCTGGTTCTTAGATTCCGTCGATTGCGGTCGAGAAATGGCAGAATTCTTTGTGACTGTACAAAATGTTTATAACTTTTTTGGTCATAACATTGTTCGGTGGCAAAAGCTTAACCCTTTGAGCTCGGATGGCCAGAACTGCTAGCCACAAGCTATTCTCAGTCAGCTCTGAATATTTACTGCATTAGACGTCCTCACAGCTCGGATGGACAGTACTGCTAGCCACAAGCTATTCTCAGTCAGCTCTGAATATTTACTGCATTAGACGTCCTCTCAGCTCGGATGGCCAGAACTGCTAGCCACAAGCTATTCTCAGTCGGCTCTGAATATTTACTGCATTAGACGTCCTCACAGCTCGGATGGACA
>JAGFPH010000153.1:204642-223166 GCA_018207615.1 Philaenus spumarius
AAGATTTGGACTCTAGATTTAAGCAAAATCCAGACAAAATAAAACTACTAAAAATAAATTAATGCAGATCTTTTGTGTGGCCAGTCCTACTGGCCATCCGGGCGTTCGGGGGATTTTACCTTGTCCAGTACTGTTGGCCATCCGAGCTGAGAGGAACGTAACTTGCAAAAACAATTCAGACTTGATAAAGAAATGGCTGTGGCCAGCACTACTGGCCATCCGAGCTCAAAAGACTTTTATTAAAAATCCTACCAGAGTGTAAAGGGTTAAAGTCTTCTCAGATTGTGAAGATAATGGGATTGCTACTAAGGCTAAGGTAACATTAAAGACTTTAAATCCCACGAGGGAGGTTGTGCAGGGAGGTACGAAGCCGTTTACACTTTAAAGGAGAGGTTTTGTGATGTTATGAAAACACTTAATAAAATAATTTTCACAAGCAAAAATTCCAATGAAAAGATTGAGGCTGAGGGTCTCAGGAAAAAGTTAGATTTTGTCCGGTGTAAAATATTGGGGGAAATAAATATCGCCTCAAAATCCTTACAGATTCATGTAGATTTAATGACAGCTTACCATCTTCTTGGTGATGCTTTGTTAGGAAATTGTTAGTTTAAACACGGCGTCGACCATATGTCTTCGAAATACTGTACTTTACTTTATCCCCTCCATTTCTCCAAAACTATTGATCGCAGCGAAAAACTGTATAGAACCATTTTTGTAGAGAATTTAACCTCTTGGTTAGTAATGCCGCATGTGCTGCGGCAGCCATTCCACGCGCCAATAAAAGTAACAACGCAACGTATGCGTTTTGATATTTGTATTTAGTTAGGAAAGCCACAACCTTTGCGGCTGGGTTAATTTTAGATAAGATGTATTCTGCGATCTGTTGGCTGCAATATAAAACATCTATCTTAGTTCTAGTTGATTCTGATAGGGTGCACGAGCGTTCCCTATCAGACAATTTATAATCTTGCCTGGCTATTTCCAACATTGTCATTGCATAACCTAAGTTCGCAAACGAGTTTGGCTTGTGTTGTTTATACTTTTGTTTAGATAATGGCTAATAGTAAAAACCTTAGCATTGATGATATTTGTGAATATTTTATGCAGTATTAGAGTAAAATATGTTTATAGAAAAGGTATAAGTACATGTTTTGGCCGTTAGGTAAGGTTAGCTAGTTTTGGGGACTAAATTTGGAATTATGTGATTATAAATAATTATTCCTAACTTTTTTTAGCTCCTAATTCATAATTTTATATAATAAGGACAATATAAAAACAAATTAGCCAAAAAAGAAATACATAAAAAAACTCACTAATTTGGGGAATGGAGCTAAAGGGAAAACCCACTAACCAACAGGTTAACGTATTTTAAAAAGTTATAGAATAAATTAAGTTCTAAAGTAAAAAGTTTACGAGATATTTGCAAAAAACCCTAAAAATACAAAACTTTTACACTTTCCCTCCTCCTACCCCTAAACCCGACACTATTTCTGTGGAGACTTTAACCGCATTTAGAGCAAATAATTTGACTGTACTATCTATCCTTGTAAACAGTATTTCAGCGATGGGTGCGTCATCTTACATTTTGATTGAGGCAAAAAGTAAGAAAACAATATTGCTTGTCACAGTTAATAATCCTTTCGTTTGGTGCCAACTTATTGCTGCCGCCTGCCTACTAGCCCAGATACCTTATAAACAGATGTCGCATGCTAGCAAACTTAGTTTCATTCATAAGACCGAAAGATAGCGCTAGTAGTACGAGCATTAGATGAGCATTATGACAACTCCCCCTCTAAAGTTTAAAGAGAGAGGGAGACAGAGTTATAAACATTTACTATCTCCGTATTTTACTATCGTCTGAGGCCTGAGGCATCACCTACACAGTTTTTCTTTTGAAAGCTTTTAGAACTCTGATCCGTTCCTTCTCCCAGCCGCAAAGTACGTCATTGTGTGACAAATCTAATCAGATTCCTAACTTAATGTTTAGTCAATAAAGTGAAGTTAATTTGATTGCAAAAGAAAAATATGCAGTATTACATCGATTGTTTTTGTTTGAACTTAAAACATTATTTAAATTTACTAATTTTTATAACTTAAAATAATTCGACAAACAATATTTCACTTTAGTAAATTGTTCAATGTATTAATAATGAAAGTTAAATTAATTATAATAACTTAGAAAAACGCTCTAGCCTATCATGTGTTTCAGTATTTATAGATAGTTAATAAAATGTGTTTTTGGCAATTGTGTAGAATAAACTTTAGTCAAGTTTTGCACCTTTTTATAGGTACACATTACAGAACTTATCTTTATATAGAGGGTGTTTAGAAAAAAGGTTCCAAGAATTCAGGGCGTGATTCCCCTCGTCAAAATAAGATGAAAAGTTCTAATAAACAGAGGTTAAAAAATGTTCCGTTTTCTGTCAAGCCGCCATTTTCTTTACAAAATAATTCATATCTAGCGAAATCTTTGACTGAGTTCAAACTTGGCTTGAAGTTTAACCTTAAAATGATCTATATCAAGAAAAATAAGCGATTATATCCAATTATGCGTTTCAAAATGGCGGCTGTTTGAAAATTTCAAACATAAATTACTCAACAACTGTACATCTTTACAAAAAATGTCAAAACACCTTTTTTTGTACGTCTTTTGATTCTCTATCGGATGGTGTAACTGTCAAAACAATCAGATGAAGGATAATAGTTAAGTTATGTGTAATAATTGCTTTGTTCAACCCGGCATCCTTTAACTTAGATATAATCCTTCATCCGATTGTTTTGACAGTTACATCATCCGATAAGGAATCAAAAGGGCTACAAAAAAGGTGTCTTGACATTTTTTGTTAAAATGTACTGTTTTTGAGTAATTTAGGTTTGAAGTATTAAAACAGCCGCCATTTTGAAACGCATTATTGGATATAATCTCGTATTTTTCTTAAGATAGATCATTATTTTTAGGTTAAACTTCATGGTAAGTTTGAATTTAATCGGTTAAACAGTTCTCTAGATATGATTTATTTTGTAAATATAAACAAAATGGCGAATAAACAGAAAACGGAGCATTTTTGGACGTATTTTGTATTTTTATTAGAACATTTCGTCTTATTTTGATGTGGGGAATCACGCCCTGAATTCTTGGAACTATTTTTTCTGAACACTCTGTATATTATAATTCTTCTGTACTTGTGTATGTCACTAAACTATTAAACGGTTGGACCAATTTTGATGACATTTATTTTGTGTATTTGAGTGGGTCCTAATATAGTTTAGATTCACAATTGGAAGTGGTTGAAATGGGGTTGCTACCTCTACACAATAAATATAAATTAAACTAACTTCCTACATACTATAAAGCTAAAATTATGTAATATTGTTTTTAAAGGATATACAAAACTATTTGGAATTTGATTACTTAAGTCAGAGGGATGAAATGGAATTACTACCATTAAAATTAAATAATAATCCACATACTTTTTTATATATTCTCAAAAACCACTCAACAAATTTTTCTAAAATTTCACAATTTACACATATTAGTACCAGGATTTTTTTTAGAGAAATCATTATTGAAAACAAAAAGATTTAAATGGGGTAGCTACCCCTATACAATAAAAATAAATTGCTCTATATTCCTATAAACGCAAAAAAAATCCTATTTTTCTAATAATCTAAAATTATTTAATATTATTCTTAATTGGTATAAAAAAAACACACATTTGCAATTCTATTACTTGTTAAGTCAAAGAGATAGATGATATGGAATAACCACCCTTAAAACTAAATCAAGCAATAGAGAAGTATTGCCAGGTCCACTAGTTTAATGTAAATAGTAAGTAAACGGCTGAAAATGACTTTCACATCATTTTCTTTTGCGTAATTGGTTTGGGGATAGTTCCATGAGGGTCAAATTTCCTGCCAAAATTAAAACATCACATTAACTATTTAAAAACAGTTCCAATGAACATAGGTCCAAAAAAGCTTAAAATACATGCACCAATTTTTTTTTTTACAAGAACTTAATTTCTTTATAAGTAGAAATGAAATTAAGTTCAAAGTTGGTGTAAATATATTTGCTATGTACATATTCACCAGGCTACAAAAAAATCAGAAGAATGTCTTCTATATTTTAAAATGACGTACGTTTAAAATGTGTAATGTTAAATATCCCTAAAGTTGTTTAATAATATGTGCCATATACCAATAAATATCTCCTGGACCACAATAATGTGCACATTAATTAGTGATGAATGGACCTACCGTGGGCCATGTTATACAAGCGCTATCAAAGCTGGCGAATCCGCCTTAACCGGGTGCAGAGCGCTGCCATCGCGGCCTGACGCGTTAACGACAGGCCATATTGAGCGCTGTCAACACGCGCATTCGCAGAACAGCGACCAGAGAGGTCAGAGTAGTCAGAAGTATCGAATTTGTTTGGTTCTATTGCTTATTTTTTATTTCAAAATGATTATTGTGTACTTTAAAGTGACAAAGTGTTTGACAAGGAAAATATATTTTACTTTGTAATAAATTTATTCGATAGTACTGAAAAAACCTGTCTTTATACTGTCGGTGTTGCTGAAACATTAAGTGAAACTGTCCTGTTGATAAACCATTAGAAAGCACTGGGCGTAGAATAACATGGTATCCGCGTTGACAACGCTTTACCAACGCTGCGCTTTCAACGTCCCGTATTAACTTGGGAATTTAACGCCTGGTTTTCAGCGTTATAAGCATGGCGTCAGCAGCGCTTGTATAACATGGCCCTTTGACTGAGATGGCTTCGGCTCAAAATATCACAAACGGAAACAATTCACACGACCGTTGACAGACGAGCATTCTAAAAACTAAATTTGACATTGACTAATAAAACTGCAATACAATAGGCAAACTATTTACGATGCACTGTAGTTTCATCTTGTAAGCGAGAAATTAGCTATTAATTTGGTTTACAAATTAAAAATTTATGTACAGTAACGTAATAATTAATAATAATAATAATAATAATAATAATAATTGCATTTATTAAACCTTACACAATAACAATAACAAAATACAAAAAAATTAGTATTTTCTTACAATTAATGCAAACTATGGCATGACCGTAGTCGTCTGCCAGAGTAGCGATTGTCTCTTATCTCAAGTCCAATACACTTTGCTTATTTACAATATTTACTTAAGTATTAAACTCAACCTATACAATAAAGTTAACTCTTCCTATCTTAGGGCCTATTTAAGCAAACTCAACATAGCTTTTATTAAAATTAAAGTAAATATTTTGTTTAAAGAAAACTAAACTAAACATTGATCTATTATTGCCTACTAGCAAATTATATTTATATCTATGTCTAACAAATTATTTACTTTGTTACACAATAGGCCCTACGTATTCTATTCCTTAGGGCTAAGTATATTTACCAAATAACACATACAAATACTTTTTATACAAAATTCATAATACAAACTATATTGCTTCTTATCCTAACCTAACAAATAAACAAAAGTAACATTTTAACAAATTAAAACTCTTTTACAATCGTTGAGTAAGAAAGCAAGCACGCCCATGTCCTATCCTTCCCCAAAAGTCTTAATAATTACAATTTAATAACGAAAAAAAAGAATGCATCCTCAAGCCATCCTGTAAAAAAAACCATACCGTATACGTAATTGCAACATATCACCGATATCAATAATTTTAAACTAATAATTAAACTCAGTGATTAATTCATCTCTGATTTTCTTACCCTCCCAAATGTAATTTGCCAAACTATACCAATTTTTTCCATTTAAATATTCTACTACTTCTCGCCGAGACAGCAAAACATTACCCAGCCACCTACGCCTTACGCTTGCAAGGACAGCGCAATTTCCTATAAAATGCTCTACATTTTCATCTTCTCCCGAGTTACACAGCGAGCACGTAAAAATAGTTCTTTGAGGACTAAAATTTAAAATTAGTTGTCCAGCTCTAGCTTTCATAATTGTACTTATAAATCCTCGGCCATGACTATCAACTATGTATGATTTATCCGCTAAATTATATGACAGATCTTTATACAGAATATTAAATTCCGCCAAATTTGCTCTTTGAATCCACTTGATACGCTCTTCCTCCCTTATATTTTCAGAAATCATTTCTAACTGCACACGCCATTGGCCTCTTTCTGCGCTATCATGTTGAAATTCATAATTAATTTGCTCCCCTAATTTTTCCCACACACTAAACCACCCTGTTTTATCCTTTATTGCTTGTAATGCTAGTTGTTTAGTCAGCCTACCATCTGGCAATTCAAGAAGTTTTAATATATACTTGTAATGCAAATTAAAGAAAAAATGCCAGCATAGATCAAATCCCGATTCTAAGTATATAGCGTAATTTGGTGTAGACGCAGGTATTCCCAGTATTCTCCTTATAGCAAACCTTTGAAATCCTTCAAACACTTCTAGCCGATTGAAACCCCAAACCTGAGCCCCGTATCCTATTACCGCTCTACAAATCGCATTGTAAACTGTCCATTTTGCGGACACAGGTACGTTATTTTTAACAAAAAAATCCTTATAGAGGTTATTGAGGACAAATTTTGCTGTGGTTACCTTTGCCCTTGCATGCGCACAAAAACTCAGAGTAGGCGTCAATATAATTCCTAGATATTTAAATTCATTTACTACTTCTAAACGTTCTCCCTCCCAAAACCACTTTTCACGTGCACTTAATCTCCCTCCCCGTCTAAAAATCATTATTTTTGTTTTATCTTTATTTACTATAAGCCCCCATTGTTTACAATAATTTTTTAAATTAATAATCATTTCTTGCAAGGAGTTTGGTCTATCAGCAAATAGAACTATATCATCAGCATATAAAAGCGACTTAACTACAACATTTCCCACTTTCACACCTCCTCCTAAAATATCATCCAAATCATTTAGGTACAATGAAAATAACAAAGGGGAGAGAAGACACCCTTGTTTTAGACCTGCAGTAGTTTCAAACTCTTGCGACATACCACCTTTACACCACACATGTGACACATTATTTGTGTATAAAGCTTTTAAGAGTGCCAGAAACATGTAGGATATACCCGCATTGTGCAATTTATAGAAAAGCGCATTTCTATCAACAATATCAAAAGCACTTTTAAAATCAATAAAACAACAATACACCTTATTTCCCTTGTTTCTTAATTTAAGGTTAACAATGTTCACCAAACTAAATATATTATCGTTTGTTGAATAGCCTTTTCGAAATCCTGTTTGATTTTCACGTAAAATACTATTTTCACTAACCCATTTTTCTAATCTATTCAACAAAATCCCAGTCCACAATTTGGTCACCGAATCCATAAAGGATATACCTCTATAATTATTAACGTCTGTTGAGTCCCCTTTCTTAAAAATTGGGAAAATAATTGACTTTGTAAAAGCACCCGGAATTTCACTAGTATTTAGAATTTTATTAAAATAATTTAATAATAGGTGGTGGAATTCGATAGGTGCGTGTTTATAAAACTCATAAGGTATTCTATCCAAACCTGGAGCTTTATTTGGCTTTGCCTTCCTAAGTACAAATTGCAATTCACTTAGAGTAATAGGCCCATCTAAAATGTTATCATCATGCAATAATGGCACGTATGATACTGGCACAAAAGTAGTTTTAACATTATATAGTTTTTTAAAATGCTCTATCCATTTTACGGCCTCAATTTGTGAATTAATTTTAAATATGTTACGTTTGAACATTTTTATCCCATTCCAAAAAGCTTTCGAGTCTTTAGCGTCTTTGAACGTTTGTATGATATTAGTAAATTGTGCTTCCCTCTTTTGTCGGCATAAATATTTATATTGCTTTAAACTGTAAAGGTAATCTGATTTAACTATGCTTGCCCCTGTCTTTCTGTACAAATTTAACAATTTAAATACTTTTTTTCTAGACAATTGACATTCCCTATCAAACCATATGTTTTTCCCTACAACCATTTTTTCCCCTCTTGTTTTAGTATTAGGCTTATAATCAATCGCATCGTAAATAATATCTGTTACATACTTTAAATCGATTCTTAGATTCTGGGATAGTTGTACATCCTTCCCAATCCTATTCTTCACATTTGTTTTATATTTTTCTTCCTCCCTATCTCGCCATATTAATTTTGGTAAAATCGGTAGCACAGAGTCTGGTGAATCTGTATCTACGATACCTGCATTTAACATTAATTCTATCGGCATATGATCAGAAAATATTTCCACACCTACTTTAAATTTGTTTACAATTTGCAAATCGTTTATATTTAAACAACAATAGTCTATTACTGAGGATCCTCTTTGATTTATGAACGTTAATTCACCATTTTCATCTCCTCCAAAGCGCCCATTCAATATAACCAAATTATTATTATTACAAAAATCGACAAAACGATTACCTCTTTTATTAATAATAACATCTTTAGAAATACGATTTAATGATATATCTCGTTTTAATTCTATCTCCCCTGGTATTAATTGTTCATTAGCTGTCCTTGCATTACAATCTCCCATGAGTATAAGTGAATGTTTGTCTCCAAACTCCTCAAAAAAACTAACTAAATCCCTAAAATCTCTTTCCCAACAATCAAAATTTCCTCCAGAAATATAAACAAAAACAATGAAAAAATCTCTATTATCTACAGATATTTTTAGTAGCTTTCTTCCTCCTATATTTACGAAACTAAACTTTTCTCTAAATGAATTTTTGAGGCCCATTACTAACCCACCTTTAGCTCTTCCGTGTAATACATCCCTAACTGCAGGAGTCCAGCTTAATTCGTATTCTTTAAATAAATGTACATAACTTTCAATCATATTTGTCTCAATAAAAGTTTCGGACAAACAAAAAATGTCAAAAGATTTAACATAATTATAGAAATGAGCGTGCTTACCTCTCAATCCTCTGACATTGCAATACATAACATTAAACACTGAGTGCGAACAACCACTGTTTAAATAATAATTATTTACACATTTAAATTCACTCTGGCAGACGGCTGTTTCTCACACACTGCTTTTCTCCGCACCGCCAACTCCATCCAGAATCCTGACCACTACGTCCCACATTTCATGTCCAGTGAGCTGCTTCAGTTTCTGTATGCCATCTTCCTTTCCAGCAATCAGTTGCACACCGTCCACCGTAAAAGCACACCCGTCCACAATCAATCGATCCACAATCACAGTTACTCTTTTATCCGGAACAATTTTTCTTATTTCTTTTTTTATTAAAAACAATTTTGATCTTACCACTCTTGTATCCTTACAGAAATCTCTATGGATAAAATAATTTGTGCCTCTGAGTTTTCTCGCGTTAAATAGAATAAAACTAATATCGTTATCATCCGGTATATGCGCGATGATGGGTCCGTCTCTGCGCCGCGGGCCCAATGTATGAGCTCGGTTTACCCAAATGCCATTACGTGCTCCTAAAACAGTCACACAAAAAGTAACGTAATAATTATACTGTGTAAAAAAGAAAAAAGTTTGTACTACATATTTGATTGTTAGTGCATAAAATCTTTTTAACCGATGAAAATGTTTGTTTTAACAATCAATGTGCAAAATCTCACAAGTGACATGGTCGTTGTTATGAAATATAAGCATATCATTTATATTCAAAATAAATACGGGTCACCAAAAACCAAATATTGAGTAGAGTTTTTATAAATTTATTATTTCCAATATATTTTAAATAATTTAAAATCTTGTAGATAGAAAGCTTTTTAAGTAAATACTAGGGGAGACCCCTTCAAAATGTGAAATCAGGTGTTAATGGAAATATTATAACAAACAGCTGTTTTATCTATTATTTGTTTATTCAATTGGTTGCTATGGTAATTCATCAGTCTAGGCCTAACCTAAGAATTTTTCCTACTAAATTTACAAATATTGAAATAAAAAATGTTTTGATCAAAATGAATTTTGTCCACCTTGTGTTCAAACTCGTCTGATCTCTATAATTAATGGTATACATGAAAGCTAGTACTCCAATGAAGGTTCGTAGACAAATACATTTTGGGTAACATAATTTTAACTGGAGGTATAGATCTAAATAAAGTTGAATTTAAAAAAAAAATTGATGTTGTTTGGTGGGTCTATCTATAACTCGCTTTAAACTCGACCGATTTGAATGATCTCTATTTCATATGAAAGCCTGTAACTCAATGAGTATTTCAAGACTAAAACTAACTATGTATCTGGATTAAATCCGAAGATATATGAAAAACAATTCAAAGAAAATGCTGCAAATTTGAAATTCCCATAAGAAATGTGTGGGGATTAATTTTTGTTTGATTATAAGTCAAGTTATGCGGTAGATAAATGAATGCGGATGCTTGATGGCAAGAGCCGAACGGACTCGGGAAAAAATACCGATATTTTTGAATATATAAGATAAGAAGATTATAAAATACATAATATATTATTATGTTACAGATAAGTTATTCGTTTTTTAAATAAAAGTAGAATATTTATATTGATTCACAATATTGTTTCATGTAATAAAGTTTTCCACTAAAAAGATTTGCAATGATTTAAAACAAATAATATTTGAACTTGATCCTAAAAAGTGTGTAATTATTTATTTAGATCATTTGTTTTTAAATATTTGTATACATTTAACATATTTTATAGAGTGTAATAATATTAAGTTTACAATCCGTTCTTTTCTTCTATTCGCGTCTAATGGCAAGTAATACATTTTCAAGTTAAGATATGTTTTTGCTGCTGGCATTGTAAAGTAAACTAAAATACAACTTTGTATAAATAAAAAAAAACACAACTAACTACTCGTACTAAGTAACAAACACAAATACTCGTACTAAGTAACACACACAACTAACTCGTACGTACTATGTAACAAACACAACTAATGAACTAATTATTCGTGTAAGTAACAAACACATCTAACTCTGTAGTCTGTATTACCTATAGGCATTACATTAGATTTCCAAACTAAAATAAACTAATAGTGGGAAATATTAAGGGAGATTTTAAACGGCGGAATATTAAGGCTGAAAGTTTGTGTATAAAGCTAATATATTTTTCAAGGATATAAAATAAGTTCTGCAATATAGTAATAAACAATTATTTAACCCTAGACCTGCCCTGGTCTACAAACTAAAAAAGACAACATGCTGTATTTAACTGTTAACAAATACGCTACTGCCATCTTTTGGTCAAATTTGGAAACCCTGGAGTTCTTGACTGTGCCAGCGCTGCAGTGTGTACAGTTATTGTACTGCGTCATTAAATTCTTCGCAAGCGACATCTGTTTATAAGGTATCTGGGCTAACATCTTACAACACACGTTTAAGTATTAATGTATTAATTGTTATTAATTTTTAAGTAGGCATGCAGGGTAAAATAAATTATTCGTAATGTCACTTTTGTCAAATTATTTATCTAATTAAGTTACTTATGTAAAAATATCAAATATCTTTAATATTCTCAACACATTGCTTATAACGCATCTTAGGAGTAGTTCTTACTCTGCCTTGTAGGTAGCACCACCAACAGCGTTTAGTTATAGCAAAGGTGCAATCTTTATGATTAGTTTTTTTTATAAAATATGTATTAAAAGATTATTATGTCACTTTTAATTATTAATATATGAAAATTTCAACAAAACTTTACAATCTGACCATTTACATCTATTAGTTTTTTTAGTTGTATTTAATTAATTGTAGATTTCTTGATTGTTATGATTAAGTTATTTCCTATGATAATGAATGTAAATATGAGTTGGTTCAATATAGGTCACACCTAGAATTGTGTTGCGAAGATTTTGATTGGAACCAGCTGTTTTGTCTGTTATATTGCTGGGAGTGAATCCCGTATTTTTACCATTTTCAACTAACAATCAATATCTTAGTGCACTTCTATATAGTCGTATGAAAGTATTCCAAAAATTGTAAGTCCTAGCTGTGATAGATTTTGCTGTAGGCCTACGTTGGTTATGAATCAGTTGGTCAGTTATACAGATAATCTGAAAATTTAAATAAAGGTAAATCTAATTAAAAGGAAATAGGCCTATTGTTAACAATGAGAGTTTTACTTGGAAAAATTATAAAAACGTAAGTTTCGGAAAGCAGGAAAACACAAAGTTTTAACTTGGCCAAATGTTTTTATATGACTAAGTGTAGAACAAAATGATGAATTCGTTCGTTTATGTGTTTAATATTTGTTTAAACTTTTGGTAAATATCTTTCTTAGAATTAATTAGCAAGTCCCAAGTCTATAATAAACTCCTTAACCAGTGCAAATCTTTTAATTTTGTCCTGTCGAGAAGTTCCATTAATTGTGATGTATTGAATATTTTAAAGATGGCTTTCAAACGAAACAAATCCATTTATAAATTAAGTAAATAATGTTTGTAAATGGTACCAAACTGAAAGCAATTTGGTCGAGTTAATTTGTCTTGTTGATATTAAACACAAATCTTAGCTAAATTATAAGAACCATATACAAATTGAATGGAATTCTTTAACGTCTTATAGAATCAACAATAATTGTAATCCTCATAAAATTATAAATCAGTTTACAGTTTTATTAAGTGGTAATATCTAATATTTTTTATAAAAAAATAAGAAGCGATGTTCGTGATTCCTAGTGGGCCAATGCGGAACTATATCATTGTTCTCTCAAACTTGCAATAGGTAGCGCTACTAATAGAATATTAATACAATTAACATCGTGTATAATTTATTACAATTTATTTTGAGTATAATGGCATATAAAATGTTAAGAATAACTTTATCTTCCAAACTCTGAATAAACATGCCTTTAAAAAAGAAAATCTTTACTAACATAACCGATTAACTTTAAAGCTCTCGGAGATGAAATGTACGATGTTTTCAGTTAGGCTTTTTGATTCTCATTTCAATGTTAACTTTGCGCAGTGGCAATATCGTAACCAATGAAGTCTATCTGAGGTGCGATTATTGCTTATTGAAAACTTTTACCAATACCCCGCCATGTGGTCGTGAAATATCGACCACTACGGCAATTTTTGGAAGCCCTCACGAGGGCCACAATCAAATTTCATTGAATATGGTAAGGGCAAGCTAGGTCTTGACCGTTTGTCACGCGATTACAACCAAACGCTTTATTCGATTTTCTTCAAATTTGGCGTATATGTTCCTTGAAGTCAGGAAAAACGACGGATGTGTATGGATTTTAGTAAAATATAATTTTAAACATTGTAAATTAGTAACTACTTATATTACGCAGATTGTTCATAGTGCACCAAGTGAACGGTAGCTGCTTGGTTACCCTCTGTGGTTTCAGTATTAATAAATACACGGATTCATGGTTCGATCCCATGAATCAATCAACTCTCTTTACTTTTTTAAATGTTTTCGATATTACGTAATATGCGTCACAATAGTTTTGTGTCTAAATTTTGCTTTATGTGCCTCTACAAATAAATCTTTAAAAAAACTTGTTGTAATGCGATAAAACTAAACGTTAAACAAATTGTAACAAAGCATAAACAATTCTTTCAACACAAATTATAATATTGTAACCTGTAAAATGTTCTTAAACTAAAGAAGAAAACCAATTTAAAACTGAACTATGAACCAAATAAAACTTAGTTAAGGTGTATTTAGAAATTTATTTTATTAAACATAAGAAATAAATATAATAGGTACGAAATCTCTTATTTTACAAACCTTTATACAAATTCGTTTGGATATTATGGACATCTACCAAGATAAACTTTTTTTAATTTTTAGCCAATAACGCTTTTACATTACAGAAATACTAATAAGACCGTTGTGCTTGTCATATAAAGTTTCTCCGTTTCTTCCTGAATTACCCTGTATAAAATAGACCCTATCATTGAATTGCCCTATCAAAGATAATACATCGACTGTAGGTGCAGTTTTCATGTACAGTAATTTCACTTACCAGTTCAAATGATATAACAATAAATGTCATATGAATTAATTAATTATAGGAATCTGTTAATGCTGCAATAAAATTACTCTTACTTATTTATTTCTGACAGTTTTTATTCACAGCCTTGGAAAATTATTAATTCTAAAAACTACGTTCTAGTAATTCTTTAATTTTGTAATCTAGAATTGTACGAACTATGAACAAAATGTGTGAATACGTCTTAAATACAACCAATCGTCTCTCGTTGGGACTAAAGTATTATATATTTTCAAAATTACATTAACAGAAATTTGACTTTTTTATATATAAGTAAAGTTATTTCCATATATTAGTGTAAAATTTTATATTAAATATATTAATACTGTATAGTTTTTAAATAAGTACAACAACGATATTAATTTTATTTGCATAATATAGAAGATAAACAGGACGTCATTCTTTTAATCAGTAAATTCAATATATTATACAGGGTGATTAAGAACTTTGCGGCAATGTCTCTAAAACTCATTCTATAGCTAAAAATAAGAAAAATGTTCATATTAACATAGGCCCGAAAACGCTTCTTTTTCCAAGATATCCGCCATTTTGTTTTTTTTACAAAATCTACTTATATAAAGCTAGACGGTAACACTGATTCATTGACATTAATTATTATGCACTTCCCGCAATCGGAGGGGGGCCTCAACCTTATACTTGAATTGAAGCTCTCGACGAGAAACTTTTGGGGAAATTGCCAGAAGTTAACATTTTTAAATTTTGGAAGCACCTTTTGGGCGGGAAAGATTTTTTCAATTTTTTTATTTTTTTCATTTTTCCACTTGAGCGCGTTTAGTAAGAAAACGGTAAGAGATAGCAAAAAATGTTAAATACATAAGTTGTAGAAAATTAAATTTCAAAGGAGAGATTTTCCGTCAGATTCAAGATCCAATCATCCATTTAGCCACTATTCATCCGAGAAGGGAAGCTCCGCCCAACGTTCTTAAAGCTAGCCGGTTTCACTGTTTACTGACATTAATTATTAGGCACTTCTCGTAATCGGACCCCCCTCAACCTTATACTTGAATTAAAGCTCTCGACGAGAAACTTTTGGGAAAATTGCCAGAAGTTAACATTTTTTAATTTTGCAAGCACCTTTTGGGCGGGAAATATTTTTTAGATTTTTTCATTTTTTTACTTTGAGCGCGTTTTGTAAGAAAACGGTAAGAGATTGCAAAAAATGTTAAATACAAAAGTTGTAGAAAATTAAATTTCAAAGGAGAGATTTTCCGTCAGATTCAAGATCCAATCATCCATTGAGCCACTATTCATCCGAGAAGGGAGGCTCCGCCCAACGTCCTTAAAGCTAGACGATTTCACTCATTCACTGACATTAATTATTAGGCACTTACCGGAATCAGAGCCCCATCAACCGTATACTTGAATTAAAGCTCTCGACGAGAAACTTTGGGGAAAATTGCCAGAATTTAACTTTTTTTTATTTTGGAAGCACCTTTTGGGCGGGAACGGCTTTTTCGATTTTTTGAATTTCTTCATTTTCCCACTTTGAGCGCATTTAGCAAGAAAACGGTAAGAGATAGAAAAAAATGTTAAATACAAAAGTTGTAGAAAATTTAATTTCAAACTGACGATTTTGCATCAAATTTAAGATCCAATCATCCGTTCAGCCGCTATTCACCCGAGAAGGAGCTCCTGCACACAATCCTTCAAATTCCCCATGTTAATCTTATGGAGATAATGTTTAATAAGTTTGAGTCCCCTGCCAGATAAAACAGCTGATTTATGCTCGGTCATCTATGTACAAACCAGCCAAAGATTAACGAGATTCTTTGGCGAATTTTCCAACTGCGAGCGAAGCGAAGCAGCTATTGAGGCCGAAGGCCGAGGTGGGGTTGGGACGCGAAGCGTCCAGGGGCAGAGCCCCTAGTAATTCATATATAGAGAAATGTTTGACTGATTGAGTTCAAACTTGGCAGATTTTCTAGCAGGTGCGTATGTATTGTGTATTTCCTTAAGATAAATGGTGCGCATTCTAGCGAGCAACGAGAGAAACATGTTTAGTGGCAGTGCCGATTTAGCAGCTTTTAGTTCTGGTTGTGAAGATAGGTAGCTCTGCTGTTTATATTTTGTGTTTTTATTACATTTAAAATTAAAAACAAGAATATTGAAAATAACACATACGTCGAACTTTCAGAAAAGTAACTTTGATTTACATATCATTCAAAAACATTAAGTATGTTTATTTTGAAAGAAAAACAGTTATAATCTAATACAACCTCTCACGGTTGAAACGACTGCAGTTTTTAATTACAGAATTCAGTACTTAGGTTTACATTTAAGATCATACTTCACAGGATCATTTCTGTAGTATATCTTCACACAGACATTTCCAACACGGAAGTGTTCTCCAACCACGTTGATGAGTCATAGTACTCTTCCCTGAGCGTGAGGCAGATTGAGGGTAGCTCTTGTATTTACTCTCAGTCATCGATGATCGTTCGCTCCCTTTACGGGGAGTTCGGGAAGAGTGCAATCTGAGTGGTTGGTTGTTTACTTGGATTATTGTTGATCAAATGTATATGTTAAGTATTAAAGGTAAATGATACCTTGAATTAAATTTGAAATGTGTTTAAGCTCCTAACCCGAAGGTCGCCAGTCAGAGGGGGATGGGAGGTCATAAATTAACTATTTCTTATGTGCAATAAATATTAATTTCAAAGATAGATATTTCCTATTTTTTTGATAGCCCGAATATATTTATTATTAAAAAACCAAGAAATTCGAACAAGACGCTATGTCCGTGAAGAAAATATGCCAAGCTGGAAAAGTAAAACAACTTGTTTACAGTGTTGCGAGAATGTATGTGGCCAACATAGTAAAAATACATTATATGTGAAAATTTACCAATCAGTGATTCCTCTAAATAACTTAAACTCTTTATGGGTACTTAATAAAGTGGAGTTTCAGTTCAATTGTGTAATTAATTTAATGTTGTTTTTTCACAAGAAGATAATTTTACTGCTCTAGAATAAATATTAAACAATTAATTGCTGCACAGGCATCAGTGGGCCTTTAAGACCTCCCCCATCCACTGTTCATCCTAGGAACTAGATTACCCTTGGCCCTACTAGGGACCATTATTAAAATCTAATCTTCACAAATATTTTAAATTATTTAGCTTTAACCATTGCAACAGTTGAAACACACACCACTATCACAATATCTGCATCCAACCAGTTTCACAATGTGAACTTAAAAGCCAAATATAGATGAAAATCAGCTTCTCATACATTTCAAAAATCATAAATCAAGTTCAATCAATCAAAGTTACTAACACTATTAATGGTGGGTAAAAACAGGTCAACTGTTTAAAAAGAACAGTTCTCTGATAATCGAACAAACCAATGTTTATTATTCAGACACACTGTTTTCCCCTTCCACTGAGCCCTCCAATAATGTTAAAGATCAGCTGTTTCGTTAGAAACGAGCTTTTACTCAGAACTGGTGTTTATTATTCACACAAACTGTTTTCCCCTTCCAATAATGTTAAAGAACAACTGTTTCTTTAGAAACAAGCTTTTGCTCAGAACAAATGTTGGTTTTTTCTGAAACGAGTGTTCTTTGTTTATAAAAACATTTCTTGTTGTAGTATTGTGAACTGTTTTTATTACATCATTCGAGTTTGATTATAATGATGATTGCGTTTACTTAAAAACTGTACTGTGACATATTTATAGTTTTTCCTATCTTTTTGCAATAAATATATACTTTATTATTTCTAGTTATATGAAACAAATTTTGTTTACTTTAAATTATTCCCTAAAAAATTATAAAATAATTTAAGACTATGAAATACCTTTAAAGATGTCGGTAAAGTAATAAGACATGTGAATTTAACTTTATGTTTGCATACATAACCAACAGTTTTAAGGAAATACTAAATGAAAGTGTTTTTTTGTAACACATCTAACAAAACGATAATAATATTGCAGTAAAACCATCCGTTCTAAATATTAACAGTTCAATACTTCCATAATTTAACCTGTTTTCTTTTGGCAAAACGAACAGAAATTACCACCACTAATAAGTAAAGTAAACAATGTATTGGGTGCCCAACCTTTCGGCAGGGCGTTACAAAAATTGGTTTATAGACTCATCAAGTGTTCCCCTCCACGGAAATCTTTAGTAAAAGGCGAAAGATTTATGCGATTTGAAGGGAAACCAGAGTAACGCTGATATACTTTTAAAATTGTCCAGTTACACTTATACTGTTAAAAGTAAGTGAGAAGTTTATGAGTGTCTTTAAATAAAAGTTGTATGTATTATTCACTTTTTATTAACGTACCCATATCGACGCAATTCAAACTTTTCTAATATTTTTGTTATATTATTGATCTAATTAAGTTAGCCATGTAATGAGCAAATATCTTTAATATTCTCAACACATTGCTTATAACGCATCTTAGATTAGTTCCTACTTTGTCTGCCACGTTGCGCTACCAACAGTGCTCGTATAGCTAACATCTTACAACACACGTTTAAGTATTAATGTATTAATTGTTTTTAATTTTTAAGTAGGCATGCAGGGTAAAATAAATTATTCGTAATGT
>JAGFPH010000153.1:256650-269275 GCA_018207615.1 Philaenus spumarius
CTTTTCCTGCAGGTCCTGCTGGCGTAACTGCCCATATATTGTGTACAATAACTTTATCTGTGTTATTAACAGCTAGGCTTCCTTTTTCTGCTGATACTGCTTGTGTAACTTAAAATTTGTGTAAAATATAATTTGTCTGTTGGGTTTATTTTTTACTACCAAGCAGTTGGGTTTATTTTTTCTGCAAGTCCAGCTGATGTATCTTTCCAAATTTTGTGTGAAATATCCTTTAACTGTGTTATTACCAATAAGATTTACTTTTCTGCATATCCTCCTTGTGTAGGCCTAACTGTTAAAATTTTCTGTAGAGCATCTTTTATCTGTGTTATTTACCAAGCATTTGGGGTCACTTTTGCTACACTTCCTGTATTTTAAACGGCGTAACTGTCCAAATTTTGTGTCAAATATAAGTTTCCTGTGTTATACCTAGGTTAACTTTTCCTGCAGGTTCTGCTGATGTAACTGTTCAAATTGTATGTAAAATATTGTTTGTGTTATTACCAAGCAGCTAGGGTTTTCCTGCATGTCCTGCTGGTGTAGCTGTAAACATTTTGTGTAGTTAATTTTTTTTATTTCTGTCCATCTGGAACGGTTGAAAATGTTGTTTGTATTATCATTTAACTTCCAAAAGTATGTTCTACTAGAAAATAAAACCATTTATAATTTTAACATAACAACAATGATTTTTTTGGCCAATTAATTGGTTACTTGATAATAGTTAAAAGAGGTATTAATAGTCTAGGGGGGGGGGGGGGGGGTTATAAGGAACAAGGATAATAAGATACAATTTTTCTTACTGTATCTTATTAATCTCACTAAATCTCACGAGGCACATAGAATAATTAATTGCCCATAATCTAAAGAATTATTTAATAGTAGGCCTACTATTTATTTTTTTCACAAAACAAATTTTTCAAGATGAGTCACAAAGTTTACTGATTAAAAGTTTTTTTTAAAGGTACACAAAAATTTGCCTGATGTTTGTAAGGTACCGGTATTTTCTTTTATGTTAGTAGGCTATTAGAAACAAATTTCTAGTGAAATGAAAAAAATTGACAAAACTTTTATGAGAAGTTAATTAAGGTGAATAAACAATTGCCATTACCTCCATACCAAGTATGGCCTTTATGAATGTTTATAATGTATAGGCCTCCATATATAAAATACCTTTATGAATCAAAAATCATTTAATAGAGTTTGGAGATTACCACTAAAAACAGCATTTGCTATTCATGCATGCTCTAATTGGATGCGATAAAACCTCTGCTATCATAGAGGGAAGAATATATTCCTCAGAACACTTGCAATCAGTCAAACTGACAGTGCCAAATCCCCCTTTATACGAGAAAAAACTTGACTTGGCAACATAATAAATTGTGATTTATATTTACAAACAACAAAACTGTTGAAGTCTATGGAGGGATAGAAAGGTGGTCGACAAGAAGGAGAGTAATAGTAAACAGCGCTGCCTTGCAAAATCCTTGAACTCAATCCGTGAAACCCTACAATGGTTTTGCCCACCAGGTTGGAGGCTCAATGGGGTTCATGTTTTACCGAAAGAATTACATTTAAAAAATCATTTCTTCAAAATAAGAATATTAAACAGACAGTATTAGCATATTATTCTTGTGATCAATCTAAAAGAAATTCCAAATGGAAGGACATAACGTTTTTATACTTGTGCAGTTCGAGTACCTGAAACAAAAATATTAGCGAGTTTTGTTTTAGTAGTAGTGTTACAAAGTAGCCGTCTGTTCTTGCAAATTTGCCAGTGACCGTGAATCAGTTGAACGATCGATTTCTCTTTTTTTAGAAAAAAATCAAAATACCTGTGCAGAACGATTGGGGAAAAAATATTAAGCGATCTAGGAAGACTGTCTATCAATTATGAAATTCTGCTGCCTTGGAAAGAGGTTGTTAAATCGTTTGCTCTTAGCAAATCGAGTAAAGAGGATTTCCGTTAACTTTATAGCAATTTCATAATTAATTGTTCATAAAATATTTGGTTATTTTGTTGTTTATAAGACTTTGAACTGTCCTATTCTATGGATGTATTGCAATAGCTTTTGTTACTTGCATCTGCTTTTAATCATTTATTTGAAATTATCTGAAAATATATTATTTTTCACTTTTACACAAAGGCAAATTTCTGCACAAATTCTTGTAGGAGGGCTCAGAATTTTAAAATCCGTCTGTTTCTTGATCAGATGTTCAGTCTGAGCCCCACTACTTTCAAGACAGGTGGACCGATTGATACCAAATGTAATCTCAACATTTGGATCCCACAATTTTATAGTTGGACCAAACATCACTGCTGACCTTAAAATATCAAACGGTCCATTTAGGCCGACCATCTAATTTATCATTAAGGGTCCGTGAATTATTCAAGTTAATTGATTAAAAACCATCTTGTTTCAGGTGGCAATGGGCCTTTGCATCTGAAAGTACACAAAGTGACAAATACAACAGTAGAACTTTCCTGGTCTGAGCCTGATCATAATACAGAGGATATCATTGGTTATCACATATATTATATGCTTCAAAATTTCACAAATACAAGTGTACAGAAAGTGGGGACCAATTCATTTTTGCAGTATACCCTTACAAACTTAGGTGAGTGCATTACTAGGTTACATCTTATCTTTAGGTATAGTTTTACAGTGATTTAACGTTAAACCATGCCTAACAGCCCAATCATCGATAGCATTAATATCAACATTTATTTTATCTGTTGTCTGAGATATAAAAGTGATTGTATACTTGCAAATCGTCAGCATATAAAGGAAGCCTGGAATAGTTTAGTATATTATAAATTTCATTTATATAAAGGCTAAATAATAAAGGACCAAGGACAGAATCCTGGGGTACCCCCCCTCCCTGACAAATACTTTCCCACGAAGACGACCTCTCACCAGACTTAACGCACTGGCATCTTCCAGACAAGTAGGACTCAAACCATTTAACAGATTCGGCTGAAAATCCCATATCCATCAATTTAGCCAATAACAATGGATGATATATACACAGTCAAACGCTTTTGAAAAATCAAACAAAATTAGTAACGTAGCTTTCCGCAAATCAGGCTTCATTCATCTTGTTTTCAGAACTGTACGACAGACTTTGTCGGGACTGTTTTTCAACTTACGGTCTAAAAGTTCGTGATGCTGTTTGATGTTACAATTATGACCGGCTAAGAAGTACTGTGTGTGGTCGCCGGTTCTCGGAGGCCGATATGACAGTGTATATTCCTGTAATGTAAGTTATTTTAGGGTTGTGGGCATATGGCGCTCTCGGGCTTGTATCCCCTACCCAGCCTCGTGGTGTCTAGTGTATGATGTAAACTTGCGTTTGTCAAAGCTTGTTACCCGTGTGTGGTTGTTCTAAGTACGTGTTGGTCCGACCATTTAACTTAGTGACTTGTCGGTGATCTACAGGCTCTTAGCTAACCTAAGATTGGGGGGGGGGGGGGGGTGTGAAATTGTCGTCCATTTATATTCCCCCAACTCAATAACCACCCCTGCTCACGATTTAGTTGTTCTGACGATACTGCTGGTGGAGAATTGATTTGCCACTATTTACTAATCTTTTAATAAGTAACTCAGCATGTTAGCCTCCTCTTTTCTCTAGTATTTTGGGTGATTGGTAGTTCCCCTCATTGAGAATGAACGATCAAGTTTAGACCCTTTATGAAATATAAACTTCCATGGTTTTATAAACACTATTTGCATTTTCAAGGTCTTCTAAGATTAAACGGATTATTCTGGTCTGTCCACTGTTTATACATTTCAAACATTTTACAGTTGTCTATTTTCTAGGCTTAAGAGAGAGTTAAACAAAATTTGAATACCCGATATCAGATGGCTAGGACATATCATAGAGGGAGACCAAAAACCACATAGCGAAGAACCGTCGCAATGAAACAGCTTCAACGGAAACGTTCTGAGGAGAGATAAAGAACTTGGCAGAAAACAGGATTAGGTGGAAGTGTTTCATACAGTTCCTGTTCCCAACTTACTAAATACTGTCTCTGTGAATCTTTTGGTCACTTAAAAGTTTTGCCGAGTCAATGCAAAATTAATAAAGCAAATTATTATACAGTTGATTTTGGTTATAGCGTCAATGAAGGGACCAAACAAATGTTCACGCTACGTCCGAGTGATGTTATAAAGATGTACCAACAGGAAATCATATTTTTGTTACCTTGAGTGAAACGACAAACAACTATACAGTATTACTATTATTGGCAACATTATTCATGACGTTTATTAAAAAGAAAAACACTATACTTTTCTTTTAATGTACTGTAGGGTAATGATAGTTGGAGCTGAGGTCACCTACAATTATAAATTAGGTAACATTGGTTAATGTGTAAAGTTTCAACGAGTAAATACATTTAGTGTGTATTAACAAACTATATTAAAAACACTAAAATTACAGTACGTATTAAAACATTAAAATTACAGTACGTATTAAAACATTAACTTAACTGTATTAAAAAACACGCAACAATTTTAAAGTGTCAACATTAATGGGGGGGCTGTCTGATCACAACTACGTAAATGTCTCGCTAGGCTATACGATTGAGTCTCGCTGCGCTTTTCTATTGTCCGAACACTTTCCCAGCAAGGGCATGGGTTTAGTTAGACATAACACACAACTGTCACCGCATACCGTGTGAATTGTTCCTTAGGAGGAGTGGGAGAGGTAACAGTGTTGCTTGTAGTGGTACCCCGCCCCCCCTCTACCTACTTTGATGGGACCGCCGGAGGTTTTACGTGTGAAAAAAATACGAAGATTGTTTATTTCGCGGTTTGATTCTGAGGAGGGAGAAAATAGGCGGCTCGAAATCAAAGGAAAAGGGGAATTCTAACATTTTTCGAGTTCTGAGGATATTTTGTAGATTTATGACGTTACAACTGAGTGGTTAAAATATTTGTTGACGCTGAAACAGGGGTTTATAATAATGTAAAAGATAACGATTTGACCGGACCTAAAAAAAATTACGCTTTGCCGAGGCCGTTAAAACCAAGTTCAACTGTATTAGCCTTCCAGTATGAAGGTTATCTCAGAATCATCTGTTTGCAGAGAAAATATACTTTCATATGCAACAGCCTGTTACTCGATCCTTCTTAAGCTACAAGAAGGGTAAAAACAGCGCAAATCGTTAGTATAATATTTGCACTGCGTGCGTCAGGCTGGTTTTGTTAGGAATAATTAGGTACATGGTTAGATTAATTATATTTCAAATATAATATGGTAATAGTAAAGGAATGTTTAATGTAAGACCGTTATAACAAAAGACAGAACACGGAAGCATGAAGTTATGATTACAACATGATACAGGAACTGTGGAAATACCTGACAATGGCTAAACACTCAATTAGTAGATCGGTTAGTCAGGCGGAAGTTTGCTATATAAACTTGCGATAAACGCAGTAATAAAGAACTGATATTCAGAGTGGTCTATAGTCTGATATTTTTTTCTACAGTCTATAGAAAAAATAGACTGTCTATTTTTTTCTACAGTCTATAGAAAAAATACACACACCGGTCGTTACCTAAACTATGACTCAAATCATCCTAATTCCGTCAAAGAAGGAATAGTTCATTCCTTACTTGATAGAGCCTATAAAACTTGTTCTGATAATAATAGTTTAATCAGTGAACTTGCCCGTATTGAGCAGGATTTAAGTTCTAACGGATATCCTCAATCCATTATCTCTAAATGTAAAAGAGCGAGAAATAACAAAAAGAAAGAATCCAAAGATGAGAATAAACCTCTAGCGTACATGACAATCCCATATGTGCCGGGATTTTCGGAAAATGTTAGGCGCGTAGCCAGAAAATATAGAATTTGTACTGCTTTTAAAACAAAAAACACTGTTAGACAACATCTCGTCCAAACTAAACCTAAAAATGGCACACAGGATTCTAAAAACTGTATTTACAGTATTAAATGTGAATGTGATAGGCAATATATTGGCGAGACAAAAAGACCTTTAAGCATTAGAATAAAAGAACACAAAAATAATGTACGGTTAGGCCTAGTCGATAAATCGAAAATTGCAGAACATATATGGTCCGAAAATCACAAATTCAATTGGGAAGAGGCAAAAATCATACACCGGGAAAGTAATCTTTACAAACGTAAAATAATTGAAGCCTCATATATAAAATTAGCGGACAACCCTATCAGCCAAACAAGCATTGAAGTTAGGCCACTATGGCTCCCATTATTAAAAAAAGAACTAAAACTTGATTATAATAACCATATTAATAATAAAACAGAAATGTTACCGTCTAATAAAAATGCTGAACTTTTACCAGTAGAATCACCACGTGGTGTTATAACCCGTTCCCGAGCGAAACACTTGAACATGCAGAAACAATAGGAAACCACCCCTTCCTGTTGGCCACGCCTGAATTCTCTGGCCTATTGTCAGTCTTTTTCTAGCCAGTAAGCTAGACGCTTGCCATCAATTGCGTGTGCTCAGTGCATGAATTGTGTTGTGTCTGTGGTTGTTGTGTTTGACTTCTCAGTCTTATCTCTGAGATCCACATGTAGATATTTAAGGTTAGTAATTATTGTAGTTTTATTTTGTTTCACCCTTACATAGGCCTAGTTGCCTAGGTTTATGTACCGTTAGCTTTAGTCACTTGAGAACGGGAATTGATTTGTATTCCCGAAACGTCGTGTTTGATTATTTAACACACAAATGATGGCAAATGTCCGAATAAGTAATAATAATAAAATTCAACATCCATCATTAACAAACAATAACTTTAAACAGAGAAGAGCACTGTGGCGACAAAATCACACTGATTTAAATAAAAACCCGAACCACAAAACAAGGAGGAAAAACTATAACTAAACAACTAAATTGTAAGTTAAGTTTAATACCTTACCCTTATGTACATCTCGATGACATGGTCATACTCCTCAGAGGGTTTTAACACTACCTCCCCCTCAATAACTTAACTTACAATTTAGTTGTTTAGTTATAGTTTTTGCTCCTTGTTTTGTGGTTCGGGTTTTTATTTAAATCAGTGTGAATAAAAACTATGTTATCACTGAACCACATGAAGAATAAGTTATTCGTTGTAATACAACTCAACCTCACCTATATGAAGATAGATATCAAGGCCAGAAAAGAGAACCCGTTGATGCCAACAGCACTCCCCCCCCCCCTCAGCTTGAGAACACTAATGTGCGCTTTAATTTTATTAAGTTGCATTCCTTTGAAATTTACATGTTACTATCAATCGTTGATTCGCAAGTTTGAACTGGTTTTTGTTGAGTTTTTGAAATAAAGCATGTTTAAATTTGTTTTTGTTTTCCAGAACCGTTCTCCAATTACAAGATCTGGGTGAAAGCTTTATTCAGCAAACAGGGTGAGAGTAGTCCTAGTAATGCTGTGAGCAAGACTACAGATGTCAGTGGGCCTGGTCCCCCTCAGATCACCAACGTCACTTGTACATCAGAAAACACTATTAACGTACAGTGGGAACAGCCTGCTGTATACAGTAATAGTGTAGATTTTTACTTAATTTTTTATCGTAGTGGGGATTCGTTTGACGATTTCAAAGAAATCATAGTCAACACTACTAAAGAACAAATAGAACAGGTATTGTATTTTTAGTTGCGTTTGTTGATCCAATTCAATTTGTGCGTGACAAATTTATTTTTAGAGATTAGATATTTAGATGTTATTATCTTCAGTGATCCTGTCTCTGTAGTCGATGAACTGACCCCAGTTTCAGCCTCACTGGGATATTTTACACTACATTACACATACAGTAGAGTCTCGCTATATTCGGAACCGCGATATTCCGAAAATCCGCCTATTCGGAACCGCGATATTCCGAAAATCCGCCTATTCGGAACCGCGATATTCCGAAAATCCGCCTATTCGGAACCGCGATATTCCGAAAATTCGCCTATTCGGAACATACATAGAGCCAAAGCTTGATGAAAATGCCTGAAACCAAATTTGAATGAAAGCTGGTTACTTACAGTACATGACGGCCCCATTTATACAATTCCGTAGAATCATTTTTAATCACTGCTAAACACAAAAAATAACTAATTTACACA
The DNA here is from genome assembly GCA_018207615.1 of Philaenus spumarius. Classification (NCBI taxonomy): domain Eukaryota; kingdom Metazoa; phylum Arthropoda; class Insecta; order Hemiptera; family Aphrophoridae; genus Philaenus; species Philaenus spumarius. The sequence goes on from JAGFPH010000153.1 coordinate 264,746, forward strand.
CACTTAAGTGTAGGTTTACACCATCAGTTTTTTCCTTTACGGTACGTTGCGTTTTGGTTAGCGGAAATTGACAACACATTAATCCAATATGCCTTTTAGAACTGTCCAGTTTTGTTTCTTTCACGTTTTTCATCCGTTTTGCGGGAAGGAAGCTAACGCAACAAGCGTCAGGTGAAACGGATACCGGGTCCTTCAGAAAGAAGGAAGAATTAGATACAACAGCTAGGCACTAGTAGTGTTGTCATCACCTGCCGGTTGCGTTCATCCGTTTTTCTCCTCCGTTTTCGTTATCTAGAAATAATTTTATTCTCGATCTTTTTTCAAGACGATGCGGTACTAATGGACAGACTGCGTAATGACAAAACGAACTGTTCGAACAACCTATCCCTTACCTTCCATGTTTAGAAGAAAACGGAATCGTAACGGAAGGAAAAAAACTGATGGTGTAAACCTACACTAAGAAGTAAAGTCAGTGATTTTTGCCTGACAAAGAGTACTGAATCGACTTGAGGATGCAATGTACCGCCATCTCCGCATGAACATAACATCATTTGGTGTTGATGAAGCGTGTTGTTCGACGATAGCATAAGGCGAGGTCAAGAGCATTTGCCACGTCTGCTGTTTGCCGCGTCAAGAACGTATGCTTTAACAAGTCAATACGTTGATATTATTCATGAAATCCGCCTATTCTGAATTCCCTCTAAACCGAACAATATTCGGTCCCAATTAGTTTGGAATAGCGGGACTCTACTTGTGTATCACGCAACACTGAAACACTTGAGTTGGAACAAAGCCTGCAAGTTAGGCCAGTAAAACATAGTAGAGTGAGACAAGAATAGTCCATAGAATCTGTACAGATCACAATGCGTATACTATAGGAGAACTTCAATTTAAAAATTTGATGACCATTCGACGACTAAATGTACAATGGAACCTCAATAATACGAGCTAATTGGGGCTGACTGTACCTCGAACTATAAAAAAACTCGGAATACGCGGAGAAATGGACAAAATAAAGAATACTATATTTTTTAATGTTTTAATTAGTCGAAATATTAGAACATTTAATACTAGAAACTGTTTCGATTTTATCTCTATTACGGCACCATTCCCCTACAGTTCCTTCACCGACACCGTACTCAGCTGCAAGTTTCTTCATGGTTTCACCATTGTCTAGTCTTTTCAAGGTCTCTAGTTTAATTTTAATGGCACAAACTTTCTTTTAGCTTTTCCACTCATTGTTACAAAGACACAATCAAAATTAAAAACTAAAACACTTTTAACAAAAAAACAATAAAAAATGCACTCACTAATCGATAATGTTACACAACACCAATATGCGTAGCGCGCGTACTTCCGTGGGAACTGACAGTTTACTATTGAAATTGAACTATTTATAATAACAAAAAGGGGAGACAGTCAAGTATAAAGTGTATGTTTGAACTGACGTGAGATATAAGCGGTGTTGGCGAGACCCAATGTCGACTCATTACCTTCCTGCGAGTTGTGTGTCGCCAAGCCCGCCAAATGAACGCAAGCCAGCCACTTCGATCCCTTCAAGAGACTAGGCATTTTAAACGTACAATGGGGCGGCGGTAACAAAGTAATTTCGAAGCTACAATCGATGTTTTAAAAGCTTTAAAATAGTCAAAAAAGCTGTTTTTAATTTTTGCAAGCACAGCTCGAAATACCCGTACCCTCGAACTGCTGCGACTCAAATTATCGAGGTTCTACTGAATAAGTATTTTAGTGTTGTGTGTGATCCATACTGTAATATAACAAAAACATAATATAACTAGACTGTCATGCAAGTATCAGGAGGATATTATTACTTATACCTAACATTTTATTCCAGTATTGTTAGGATTAAATTTACTTGACAATGTCAACGCAGTATGTTTTTATTTATAAACTACTTAATATTATTGCATACATTAATGCAGAAGATTTAGGCAGAGTAAATTAGTACATCCAGGGTCGGCTTTAGCTTGTGCAGGGCCCGGTGTAAACTTTTACTGCGGGGCCCTCTCACCCATCTTTCACCCTCCTTCCCACCCACTATAATTAATTTTTTGTTTTTGTTTTTAAAGGTGAAAAACCTGGGTGGTTATCATCTCCTTTCACTATAATTAAGACTATATATATACCGCAGTATGAAACGTAGATTAGAAGAGAAAATATGATATAATAATAATACTTAAGTATTAAATCAAATTAGAAAATAAATTAGGCTGTTATTACGTGAAAGTAAACTTACCATTGGAGAATTTTCCAGTTTAATATTTTTTGTGCCTACATAATTGATATCTAACAACACTACACTATCACACTAGACTGATTGCTGTTATAGTAGCAGTTGTGTTTATAAAAACTATATTTATTAATATTTTATAATTCATCTGGCAAACTTACATTTTTTTTTGTGTGGGGGCCCCTCTAAGCGCAGGGCACGGTGTGACCGTACCAGCCGCACCTGTGTAAGACCGGCCCTTAATATATCACTTCAAGACCAGAACCCGAGGTTACACAGCAGAGAAAATAATCAATGATGATTGCCGTGAAAATATCATATAATATCAAGTGCTAGGTTGTAGGAATCAACTCAAACAAGAACAATGTTATTTACTACTGTGGATTGAAATTATTTATTTGACTACTTAATCAATAAAAAGAAGTAAGTTTAGTTCAAATGAGTTTATTTTATTCCTTTTTATTATAAATGTAATGTTTTAAGAAACGTTACAAAATCACACTGAATAAAAGAAAACTAAAAATAATATCTAAGACAAATTCACTCTTAACGGGCGCCTAGCGCCTTTAGACGCAGCACAACCCAATCTCTAAGCGCGGTTAGCGCCTTTAAACGCAAATACACAAACACGTACTTAGATAATTCTATATTTCACGAAACTTCCAATAGAGTGCAGAGTGATGTTCTTTGAGTATGTTTAGACCAAATCAAAAATATAAACAATGTCTGTTACGCCTTATTAGTCTGTATTCTGTCGCCAGAGCAAATGAGTTCACTATCGCAAGTGTTCTCCGCTCGGCTTACGCCTATAGACGCATCTGTTTCACTCAGCTGTTACTTGTTTGTTTGTACTGATAGCTGACTGATATTCATTCCGAAGTTTCAGTTTTGTATAAGTTCTTGTTTTTCTTAGTTTAGTACGTAATTATTTTATTTTTTAGACAACAATAAGTATTGCTTTTATGTATTTAGTTTTTGAATAATTGTAAATTCTGCGAAGTTTAGTTTGAATTTTTTTGAATTCTTAAAAAACATTTAAAACAATTTTAAAATTAGTTGAGTATATTTAGTGTGTAGTTCTTAACCCTAACAATCAAAATTTAAAAAGAACATTGAGAAATTAAATATATATTTTTTTAACTCTAAATGAGCGGTAGCCCATATTTTAGCTTAGCGCTCTAAAGGTGGGATTCCTATGCTACGACTGTAACGGCTGCAGCCGTGCGGCTCCAGACGTAATGGACTCCTTATAATGGAAGTAAATGGAACCCATTCCTAAGGAGCGTCTAGCGCCGCGCGACTGCAGCGACCCCGGTGAGGCGGCTTGAGCCGTACGACTCAACTGCTGACATGAGCAGTATAGTCGTGGCGGCGGGAGTGTTTTTTTACTGTGTTAAAGTATTTTGTGTCTTTTAAACATGGATGATTCTAAACTCATTGAGCTTGTGCGAGAACACCAGTCTAGTTATAACCCTAAACACCCAAAATACAAAGATTAGGGTATTCTCTGAATTAGAATATTCTGAAATCCTTCTTCTCGCCTTACTTGGTACAATAGATTAGGATCGGCTTTTTGAAGATGGGCCAGTAATAACAACTCTTCTTCCTCCTCTTCCTCAAGTAGAAGATACGCAGCCAAAAATGATCTATCTGCCATGACGTTCTAAATGTAACTGTACTAGTCGCGCCATAAGAATTTAACCAAGCGACTCGGATGGTACGGCTCTGATCGCGCGGCTGTAGTCGTTACAGTCGTAGCATAGGAATCCTACCTTAAGGGTTAATGTAATTTTAGACCATTAAATTGGGGTTATGATATGACATAAAATAAGAATGATAGTGTTCTAGTTCCAGCAACTACTGCGAACATATTTGGACATTCATATTGTGATTTCGTTATAATTTTTCATCAAATTAACGAAATCGAGTTCGTACAACTAAGTATATAGGTTAATGCAAATAATTTTTAACACGTTCACTACCACCATAGTATCATTTTTCGGTACGCATATGTGCGGCGCCAGGACTAGTTGAAATAGACTGACGTCGCATATTTGTGGCAGCATTATTTTGTTATTTAACTGCTAATTTTAAAGACCTGATTTATTGGTATCAGTATGTAAGAAGGTCTGTCGCTCATTTGCGGTGCTTGGTCTGTAACTTTGATGATTTTGAATATGTTAATGCAAAGACTTGAAGTTCTCAGGAATCTTTCTCCCCCCTTTCTCACGTCTCAATTCTTGGTTGTTTTCCCGCCTTTTTAATTCGTGGGAATACGA
>JAGFPH010000153.1:269285-286278 GCA_018207615.1 Philaenus spumarius
CTTTATCCCCCCTTTCTCACGCCTCAATTCTTGGTTGTTTTCCCGCCTTTTTATTTCGTGGGAATGCGTAGATGCGAAGTTCTCAGGAATCTTTCTCCCTCTCTTTCTCACGTAACAATTCCTGGGAATTCTGTTTTTCTGCCTTTGTTGTATTTCAGTCTTAATTTTTATTGGTTGTGCAACTTTCAGAACACTTTGTTTTACTAACATTGCTTCAGAGTCTAACAAAAAAAACTTACTATGTTTCTTGACATAGACTGAACGTCGCATGTAAGCGACGACTTCAAAAAACACTTAAAACAGTAAAAAAAAAAAATAGGTATTGCTTGACATACCTTTTAGGTTACAAAGTATATTAACTCATTTGAACAAAATCATATTCATGGTTTATGTGTGTAAACAAATTTTACATGGGAATCCCTACGGTTAGTGAGCCAATTGTCATCCTGAACACAAAACAAATACATGAATTACCTTCTTAAAAATTTTATATTTTACTTATCAAACAAAACTATAACAAAAGAATAAGTACAGAAATAAAGTTTGATTTATATTTGAGGAGGTTTCTTTATTACAATCCTGGATATAATATTCAGTTGAGTCTTGACGGTGATTTAATATTGATAAAATATTTTGAGACTCATGAAATTTAAAATAAAATATTAAAATTATTGGTTCAAATGATTTATGTATTCATTCTTAGCAATTGAAATAAACAACAGAATGTTGGCAACATTCATCCTACATCGTACTATGTATAATATTTGTATGTTTCAATGAAGTTCATGATTTTATTTTAGTACAGTATATACAACCTGACAGAGAACGTGGTGTACGAAATCAAAGTGACAGGAGGAACTCAAAGTCTTTACTACGATAAGAACGTGATTGGTACACCTTCAGCGGCTAGAAAAATATCGATGTCGAACTGCGGAAAGAAGCAGCATCGAGTTCAGTACAATAACCACAGTCTGGGACCTGAAGTTATAGCCAGTATTCTATGTGCCTCTTTTGCATTTATTCTTAGCATCGTGGCCTTTATAATATGGAGGTAATCATTTAAAGTTAGAAACTTAACACTGAAACACTTAACATTTCAATTATTAAGTCATCGATTCAGTTGTACATACGTTGATAAACTGTGAACAGTTCTTGTTAGTAAATTATAATTCTTAACAGGTTGGGTTTTATAATTCTCCATCTTGCTAGAAATGATTGTGATATAAGTTTTGCCTAAGGTGTGCGTAAGGTCAACAAATCAATGCTGTTTTTTTTTGTAACTTTTACTGATCCGTCTTCGTATATTATACACTGTACGTAGCCTAATTTTATTGCGTGTGTAAATAGTTTTTCCCTATAGCTACTTAACCCTCCAAGTGGCATGGTTAAAGCTAAAATTGAAAAGCCTGTTTTTAGCGTTTTGCAAGCATATTTTTAAAAATTCGCCAAAAATAGTAAATGAACCCCAATCTAAAAGTGTTCCATAGCTTTTTTGTAGAAGAAACTTCAAAGAATTCAAATATGCCACTAAAAATTAGTTTCTTTTGAAATTGTAAAAGTTATTAGCTTAGAAAGCAAAAAATGTTTAGTAACGGAAGGAAAAAAAACAACTTTATGCCTACATAAAAAATAGTAAAACATTATTGTAATTTTTTTTTAAATACACAAAAGTTTTATAATTTAGTTCTAAATAGAAATATGTAAAAATATATTTCAATTTCACAATTGTTTAGTTCAAAATAACACTTTGAATGTTTTTACTACATAACCTGCAAATCAGACTAAGTTCAAAGTGACTAGGCCTAAAAATTTTTTACTTCAAACAATTTTTTTTTATACCAAAAATTCGAGAATGAAATGTAGAATCGAATAGCATTCTACCCAGTTACAAATAACTTTTATTTTGTAATGAAAAATCAAAATATCAAAGCGGCAATTTAACCTAAAACCTTATTTCTAGGCTATGTTATTTCTTAACTTACCGTTTTATTAGAACACTGTTATAAGCCTAATTTCACTCAAACACAATCTACACTTATTTATTTATAACTAAAACACAATATAACACTATTTTATAAACTATAAACACTTTCAATTCACTAAAATATCAAGACGAATAAAACTTACAGTGAACGCTTTGAGATCAAGAGTGTGAAATGCTTATTAGGTTATAGACCGCTTCATTTACATTATGTCTGTGCCAACTAAATTTCACCTAAATTATTTGAACTGAACATAGAATAAACGTTGGAATTTTCTCTTTAAAACAGTATATTAAACATCTTGTGAATAAATCGATTTCTGATAGTAAAAATCGATTTACAAAATGCTTCCTTATTGGCCCAATCTTAGACCAATAACAAGCCTTTATTCTAAATTCTAGATCTCATAACCATAATCTAGTCACAGATGATTTAAAAATACCACTTGAAAGATAACAGTCTAATGAATCCAATGCTGTGATGATCTTTGTGACAATTGACAACTGTGAGGAGTGGCAGACCGTTGAAAATGATGAAGTTTTACGTTCTTAACATCGCGATGTCGCACGGAAAACAGCTGGTTGACATTCTACAATTTTGAAACGATGATTACGTATGTAAATATATGTTTTACGAAAAAGTTTTAAATACAAAATTAAAGTTTAATAATTTTCTTTCCAACGGTGCCGGTTTTATTACGATTGGATAATTCTAAGTGAACTAATTAATCGAAAATGAAAATTCTCGCTAATTGTCGAAATAGCTGCATCTTGCGCCTGAGAGAACGTCACTTTGGGCAGTCTGCCACTGGGAGGGTTAATAAAGTGCATTCTCACAGCAGTGCGCAAACTGAACTGCATGTGTTCAGCGTCAAGTAATTATACCTCTTTGTTTTACTTTACCGCACGCCAGCTGATGCCCTAGGGTGCATAGTAAACAGCTGATGTAAGATTTTGATTGTTGTGGGACTTTCCTCTGTAAAACAGATCTTTTTAAAAACTAAAACACTAATTTGAAATGTAGCTGTAGGAAAAATGTTGTGTGTACCCTCAATAAACTTAAACATCATCGGCTACGCCTTAGGCGTCAAATTTTTATCTCGTGCGACAAACTCTACTTTGCATCCCAGATAACTATTAAATATTTGACATTACTTTCTCCTTTTTTTTAAACATTTTATTTGGAATAAATTAAAGGAGCCAGCAGATGTGGGTGCAAAATTAATAAAAGTATTGCCATAAATAAATTAGTGGTATTGCAAATATGTAAAGTTTCTTTTGTTGAAATACAGTAAAACATAAATGTGAAGCATCTTCAAACACTATTAACACGTTCACTGCTACGCAAATTTCGTATTTCTAAGATAGGAGCTGACCTTTTTTTTTTATATTTATAGCCTAAATGAGTGGAAATTACTTTATTTTTTATTTTTGAACCTTTCTACATAATAATCACTGATAGTTTAAATGCCCATAGCACATAGGCTTAAAATTGAAAATTCTCCCAATACGGGGGTTGGCGTGCGAAGCACACAATGCATTGTGTATTGAAAATTCTCCCAATACGAGGGTTGGCGTGCAATGCACTGTGCGTCGGCCGCTTCTCATAGTGTTCAGTGTCAAGCTCACATGTGCGTCCTTAGCAGTGAACGTGTTAAGGTACTCGTGAATGTGATGAATACAAAAGATGAGTTCATAAAAAAAATCATCAAATGTTACAATAGCGGTAGATGAAACTATGATTTGGCAGTAGAGTGTTTGAAAATCATTTATACTTACTTGAACAGTTGTGCAACTGAGGATGACATATTTTGATGAATCGTTACATTTCTTAAGAGTTTCTATTGTACAAATATATTGTGTCTGTAACAATTGTTGTTTATAGTACATAATAAGTATTTAGTAAGCCTAACAACAGACGAGACACCGGTGTACGGTACACTAGTGTACGGGACAGTAAATGTACTTCCAATTAAATGTGTGTCAACAGACGAGACACTGAGTAGCGCGCTACCAGATTCTGTGGCTCTACGGTTTCTCTCCCCGCGAGAATCTGGGACACCGGACGGTGTCCCGTACACCGGTGTCTCGTCTGTTGTTAGCCTAAGTTTTAAAGTTGAAATTCAGCAGTAAGCCCTAATGATCTTGTTTTAGGCTTACTTAAATATTAATATTTTCGTCTTTATTCCACCATACAAGTAACAAAACTGAAAAGTAATTTTAAATATTACAAAGAAATAAAGCAGTTTTAGAAAGTTCAAATCTTGACGAATCCATTGGTATCTTCATATTATTGTCAAAATATTTCTGTCGAGCGGTATTGAGGTTTATAGAAGTGACAAAGTTGAGTCATTGTTTTGGGTTTTATTCGCACGACATTAGGTTTTCAGAAAACTACAATTTTAAAACGATGATTACGCATGTAAATATTCGTTTTAGAAAAATTGTGTAAATACAAAAATTAAAGTTTAAATCCTTTACTTTCCAACGGTTTTTGTTTTATTGCGATTGCATGATTTTCAGTGGGTGAAATATTCGATACAAAGTAGCGTTGTCAATCGAGTAGTGTCGGACCAAAGTCAAGCGTTATGACTCCTCAATTGAGCGGTCAAACATCCAGGGTTAAAGGCACCCTATCAAGCGGTTACGGACTGGATTAATTGCCATTTTTAAATTCGAATATAAGGACATACCCCAGATATTTTACTGATTTACCATTTCTATTTTCTTGCCCTTGTACCACCGTTTATTGTTTTCCCAAGTTTACCTCCCTTTATTATTGTTTTCGTTTTATCCAACCCGTAAGTTCGACTTTTAACCAGTGCAGCTCAAGATTTCTTATACTGTAGTCCCACTGCTGTAGGAGGGTAATGAACAACAATGAGTAATGCACAAGTATAACAACTTACAGTATTTAACTTATAACCCCAACAATTACAACTTCCACCCAACACACTTTGTATGTCGTTAATAAATAAAGAAATCGACAATGGATTTAAACCATACCTCTGTCTAAATCCCATTTTTGTATTAAAACTTGCAGTAACACCGTACAACTGAAGTCATTCCTTCATCTAGATTCTTTATTATTTGTACCATTCGATTGGGTATTCACAAACAAGAAAGATAAAAAAATAAAGCTTGCCCGTCAATTGTATCCAAAACTGAAGTTAAATTTACTAAAAACAATTCAGCTTTCTCTGTCCAGTGTCCGTGGCCAACTGCAATTTTATTATATTTGTTATGTTAAAAATACTCACTATAGAATCCTCCTTTCTAAACCCAACCTGTAATTCCTTCGTTATATGTCCTGTATAAAGTAAAGACATTATGAAATACAAAACTAAAAATAGGTGTACACAAATGATTGAAATACAAACTAAATTCCATCATTTAATGTAAAAACTAAATAAAGTACATTAACCCTGGAACTGGCAGAAGGTCATGCATAACCCTCTCTCAGGCGCAGAATGCAACAATTTCGAACATTTGCGAAAATTTGCATAATCGATAATTTAACCCACTTAGAATCATCCAATCGAAATAAAACTGGCATCATTGGAAAGGAAATGAATTAAACTTTAATTTTTGTATTTACAACTTTTTTGTAAAACGTATATTTACATACGTAATCATCGTTTTAAAATATGCACATCGGTCTACAGCTCTTTCTGTGCGAGAAATTTGCATACAATTGTACTGTTATTTCCCACTTCTTCAACGTTTAAGACCGTCTACACTAATATTTCTTTGGCAATTATAACGATACCATTGGATTCGTCATGATTTTATCTTTCTGTTGGTGTCTTCCAATCAGATGTCACTGTAAAATTACTATTTTATTCAAGAATTACTGTAAACCCTTGCGATTGGACGTTTCTCAACCAATGAAACAGCCCATTTGTCAATCTATATTAAGAAGGCACTGCCTTATGTTTTTACAGATTTCTTTACACCATTTTGTAGAGAACAGTTTGATCTTTCTAACGGTGGGAAGTAAACTAGAAATAACCAGTTTTTTATTTGTCTAGACAGCAGTGAAAAGTACATAATTAGAGCGGTCTGGTGTGACCGTCCGCTCCGTCTTGTTCCCACGTTATTCAACGCACCCTTATTGTCCGACCTTTATCGACGGCAAAATGTCATTAGATTGATGTCATTTTGTTATTCAAATAAATATAACTCAAACACTTTTGTGAACTAAGGAAAGACAAGTATACCGTTCTTTTCTTTGATTTATCCTCTACACTTTGTTATAATAATATTTCATTTTTGGGCAAAGCATATATTAGTAAATGACGTTACAATCTAGGCCTAGGTTTGTTACCAGTCGTGTACTTGGAACATAAAAACTGTTTTTTTCAAAATAAAAATTTTAAATTTATAAATGTTTTTATACAGTTCTATTTAGAACTAAATTACGAAACTTTTTTACACTTACGAAAAAAATACAAAAAATGTTTACTACTTGTTATGTAGGCCTAAAGTTGAAAATTTTCCTTTCGTTACTGAACATTTTTTGTTTCTTGAGCTAATAACTTTTACTATTTAAAAATAAACTAATTTTTAGTGGCACATTTGAATTCTTTGAAGTTTCTTCTACAAAAAAGATATTGAACACTTTTGGATTGGGGTTCATTTACTATTTTTGGCGAATTTTTAAAAATATGCTTGCAAAACGCTAAAAACGGGCTGGCCAATTTTAGCTTTAACCATGACAGTTTTAGGGTTAAACTTCTTACCTATAAAATTTTAATGTTGAATAAAGTTAAACATTATCAAACAATCAAATCATAAGGTGTTGATTTAATGTACATAAATTTTAACAACAATGAACAATAATAATAATAATAATAAATATCACAAAGGATTACAATAAATATTATGGTACGATTCAATATAAATAAATGCAAATATCTTCAGAACGATCTGAGATATTGATGTGCGGTTTTCACCATTGATTTTTTCTTAAAATTCTACATTGAAATGATGTATCACATGACCACTTTCCTATTTAAAAAAAGTTACATTCAAAATGGTGGACCAAATTTTGACATCCTATTAAAATTTTATTTTTACATAGAGTGTGGTTCCTCAATCACATCTGCCTTCAAATTTTCCTTACATACGAAATATTAAGCCGTTCTCAGACTTTTCACCCACCCTGTATTTACGTCTTTGTCTAAAATGTAAAATAAGTGTGGTATAATCAACGACACATTCATTTTATTTTTGTTAAATAAAATCTTCCACACTTGGGTATGATTAAGCTGAAAACCCGTTTCAAAGAAGTAATTTTGTTACATTAGATTTTGTTTATTTTAGCCTAATAAATAGATTAATAACTAGTACATAAATTCTTAATCTAAATTTTTATAAACGCCGAATGGGACAGTAAATTGAACTTGGGAGTAGAAAAATAGGTTAGTTATCGACTTTATATTTCACTTTCTGAAATAAACTTTTTGCTAATTATTTTTTTATCTCTCAGAACATAACAATAAATTACAGACAATGTCCCCGCATGGATCAACAACTGTGCATGGAAAAACTACATTAGAGTTTAACCTGATTATCAAAATGTTTTTATTAGTGCTTTATACAGAGTGTTCAAAAAGTCCCGTTTATTATTTTTGTTTTTGAAAATAAGTTAACACAATTTTGTATATATCTTGTGTTGCATGACAGGACAAATTTTTTGACATATCTGACCCTCTATGATGTGGGGGGGGGGGGTAAGGGGGTTAACAATTTCAAATATAAAGGTAGGTCATGTAATACACCATTGAAAAGCTTATTAAAAGAGAAACACAATGGCGCAAAGTAGACCTTAATATCTTACTTCGTTTCAAAGTTACGGGCAATCAAAATTCTGGAAAATAACATACAACCTACTTATTCCTAATACAGTACGACCTGTCACATCCGGACCCTCCCATAACCGGACGCATCTCCAAACAAATTTTCGTATTTTGGTTGTGTGGCGGATGGGGTGGAAAAGTGAATGTTGCAGCTAGAATAATGCCGCGCCTAGTCTATTCTTAGCGGGCTGTGACCTTGAAACGGCCAATGACTCTCTCCCCGAAAATCACAACTTTTTCAAAAACCGATGTTGCCATTAGCGTTCCTTTACGGTACCGTAAGTCAAACTTAACCCTTTGACTGCCATGCCGTTTCGCTAGGCCGCGTCGAATACTGCCGAGGTTATTAGCGCGAGTCGTTGCTCAGGCGCCAGGCTATCGCTGCACGGTACTACACAATATCGCCAAGACCGATACGACTGTTTTGGCACTACTACATGAAAACAATCATATCTTTGCTAATATCAAAAATAGAAACATGATTTTGATGTTGTTTTTTTTTCAGAAATAAAAAGTTTATGAAAAAAGTGAATTGACTTTTTTTTAATAGTGTTTATAATTGAAATAATATTTAAACAAATTAAAATTTATTTAAAAAAATTATTTTAAGTTATCACAAGTATAAGAAAAAAAGTTTTTTGCTTCTGAGCTGTACATTTTATTTTTTATCAATGCATTGAAATTAAATCCTGAAATTTTCATAAAAAATATAAACATTTGATAAATTTATAAATTTTTATTTGTAAACATATACTGGTTGATATTTTAGCATTTTAAGAGTGAAATGTGAAGTCTGCTATTGTTAGACCTTGATAGTAAAATTCCATATTTGTAATTACTAACATGATAAATTAAATAAGAAATCATTTCCTTGGAAAAATTATACCATATATTGCAACAAATTATACAAATCAAGAACAATTTAAATCTAAGAATACAAAGTTATGTTTTAACTAACCAAAACATATTATAGGCTATATCACAAAACAAAAGACACTTGTTAATTCATATTGAAAAACTATTTATTTACACTATTTTGGTTGATTTTTTAACATTTTAAGAGTAAAAATGTGAAATCTACTATTGTTAGGCCTTTATAAATTGCATATTTGTAATAACTAGTATGATAAATTAAATAAGAAATCTTTTTCTTAGAAAAATTACACCACATATTGCAACAAATTATACAAATCAAGAACAATTTAAATCTAAGAATACAAAGTTACGTTTTAAATTACCAAAACATACTATAGGCTATATCACAAAACAAAAGACTTGTTAATTCATATTGAAAAAACTATTTATTTACACTATTTAGGTTGAATTTTTAACATTTTAAGAGTAAAAATGTGAAATCTACTATTGATAGGCCTTTATAAATTCCATATTTGTAATAACTAGTATGATAAATTAAATAAGAAATCTCTTTCTTAGAAAAATTACACCACATATTGCAACAAATTATACAAATCAAGAATATATCGATATATATGTATATTTTGAAAGTATATTTTATTGGCTTTTATTTGGTATAAGAATAGACGAAAAGAATAATATATACTGCAACGGAATATATCGCGAGCCGATCGTATCGGGCCTTGGCGGTATTCGTAAAGACTATATCGGCCCGTGATAGTTGACAGAAGGTTTCCCAAAGTCGGGCTAAATCGGCCCGTGGCAGTATTTAGAATACTTCTAAAAGCCGATTAAAACGGTCCGTGGCTGTCAAAGGGTTAATTTATATTTTACTGTGCCGAACTATAGTGTGTATTTTAAAACTAGTGTGTTTATAAGTACAGTACTGTACCTACATACTTTAGATATTTAATTACTGTACTGTAATAATTAAAATTGTGTTTTTACAAGGTAAACTGTTTTCTTTTATTGTTTACTTTTAATTACCAATAGTCTATGGCTGTGTACGAACGTCAATTTGTTAGCCTATATAGTACATTGTAGTACAGTAAGTACAAGTCCAAACCGCTTGAAACATCTAAAAATAGTATTCAACAATAATGGCTTTCATTGTTTCGACTATAAATGACCTTGGTATATCCGGATTTTTCCATAACCGGATCGGCTGGTCATCACATTAGTCTGAATGTGACAGGTTGTACTGTATTAACAAGTTAATTACCTGCTTCGATGTTATGATAACAATATAATTTTCCAGGACTTTGATTCCCCATAACTTTGAAACGAAGTAAGATATTAAGGTCGACTTTGCGCCATTGTGTTTCTTAATGAGCTTTTCAATGGTGTATTACATGACCTACCTTTATATTTGAAATTGTTAACCCCCCTGAGCCCCCCAAAATCATAGCGGATCAGATATGTAAACAAATTTGTCCTGTTATGCAACACAAGATATATACAAAGTTTTGTTATCTTATTTTCAATAACAAAAATAATAAAGTGGGTTAAAGGGACTTTATGAATACTCTGTATATATGGCACTGATAAATTTACCTATAGGCCTACAATACCTGTTGTAATATACAGACTTGAGAAAGTTAACCAAAATATTTAACTGATTAAAGTTAAAGTTAATGTCTGAAAAAATTAACTGATTAAAGTTAAAGTTAAAAAAAATTAACTGATTAAAGTTAAAGTTAAAAAAAATTTACTGATTAAAGTTAAAAATTAAAATACGGCACGATATAAGATTTATTAATAAGCACGAGTTGATTGATCTCATTTTGTGATTCAAGTAAATATAATTCAAATACTTTAGTGAAATAATAATTTACAAGTATACGGTTCAATTCTTTGATTTATTCTCTACACTTTCTTATAATAATATTTCATTTTTTGGAAAAGGACGCATTCCTAAATTTAAATTACTATTCAAACTACTTTTGTCAGCAATCTTGTGGTAGGAACATAAAAACTAATGTTTTCAAAATAAGAAATTTGAAATTGATATATATTTTTATACAGTTCTATTTATAACTAAATTACGAAACTTTTTTACATTTATGAAAAAAATTACAAAAAATGTTTACTACTTTTTATGTAGGCCTAAAGTTGAACTTTTTCCTTTCGTTACTGAAAATTTTTGTTTCTTGATCTAATAACTTTGTAAATTTTGCATCAATCATTTTTTTACTGCCATATATGACTTATTTGAAACTTTCTCTACAAAAAGCTATAGAACACTTTTAGATTGGTTTATAATTACTATATTTTTTGAATTTTTGAAAATTTTCTTGCACGTGCACCGAAATGGCTTGGCGTTGAAAAACATTTACATGGACAGTTGTAGGGAGAATTAATTGAAATTACAGTAAAATATTTTGAAAGAAATTAAGTTTTTAGTACTACGTTTTAGATTAGAATATTTTCGCTACGGGTACTGACAGCGAAAGATTGCTTGATGCTTTGACTTGACTAAGTTCTAAATAATCAATCAATTTGTAGTTTTACTTTGTTCGCCTTTACATAGGAATAGTTGCCTGGGTTTATGTACCGTTAGTTTTAGTCACTTGAGAAGGGGAATTGATTTGTATTCCCGAAACGTCGTGTTTGATTATTTAACACACAAATGATGGCAAATGTCCGAACAAGTAATTATAATAAAATTCAACATCCATCATTAACTAACAATAACTTCAAACAGAGAATCAGTTCTAAAAATAGACAAACTGAAACAATGACAGAGCAAGTCGGGGTGGGTAGAGGTAGACGGTACCGTTATGAATTGAGAGCCTTGAGGTCATCTCCCTGGCCTTGAGGGGAGAGTGAGATGACAAACAACTCTCCCATAACTTATGAAATTATCAACTGTAGCCTACACTAAAAACAACTCAGCTTACATACTAAACCATTTAATGACTTATTTTTACCGGGTAAAAGCGACATCACGTAAAGCGGGACCGCGATAACAAGGATTGCCTGTTAATACATAATGTTTTAAAATGTTCTATATGTCACGAACATAGCCTTCCTTTTCCCATAAGATTTCTTTTTCGCTATTTGCAGTTTTGTTATTCAAAGCAATTTTTCGGAACCTATCCGAGTTTTTTATTCGTTTGGTATCATTTTGTGATTCGAGGACCACTAAATGAATTCTTTTAGAAAACAACATTTTACAATTATTGAATTCAATTCTTTGATTTATCTAGCCTACACTCTACAAGAAATTTTAAATTGATAAATATATTGATACAGTTTTTTTAGAACTAAATTACAAAACTTTTGTACGTTTTGAAAAAAAATACAAAAATGTTTACTACTTTTTATGTAGGTCTAAAGTTGAACCTTTTCCTTTCATTACTGAACATTTTTTGTTTCTTGAGCTAATAACTTTCTAAAATTGACATCTATCACTTTTTTACTGACATATATAAATTCTTTGAACCTTTCTCTACAAAAAAGCTACGGACCACTTTCGAATTGGTATATAATTACTATATTTGGCGAATTTTTGAAAATATGCTTGCAAACGCCCTATAATATATGTAAACGTCCTTGAACGTATGCCCTATAATAAAACACAAATCCCAATAATAGATGGCACAAATTGGATAGGCAACAACCTAAAACGGCTAATACACAACTTACCTTTAAGTGGTCCTTAAATTGGAGTCAGAAATTGCTGAAGCCTTGATTGTTTTAAATTTTGGTAACCACAATAGGCATTTAAATGTTAAACTATTTCCCTCCCTTGTTATTTGTTCATAAAAGTTAGAAATGACTGGCCACAATAAAGACATAATTAAATTAAAATACTGCTACACTAGACCTAACTCACTATTAACAATCACTAACTCACTAAATAAAATCTAAACTGTCAATCACTATAACAGGGCAAAACAATTAAACAACTTATAAAAAATTTACAAAACTATCCAACTGTAATAATGGCATGCGTATACTCAAGGGCTAATTGAATGACACTGATGGTTGTGTTGGCGGCGTTGTTTTGTTTGTTTACGTTACCGTTAGCTAATAGCCCAGGTACCTTATACATCTGGGCTAATAGCTAGTTCTATCTTTCTTTAGACACCCCACCCCTTCCGGCCTGCCAATAAGCAGTAAATAACCCAAACTAAGGAATATTGAATGTTGTCGCATCAGGCCCACCCACACGGCCAGCATTTCCATTGTGACAAATCTTTCCGGGCATCCGTCAAATTAACTGACGTTAGTTTTAATCGTTAACCAATATTTTAACGATTAAGAGTTAAAAGTTAATCAGTTTTAAAACTAACGATTAAGTTAAAAGTTACCCATATTTTTAACGATTAATTTTAATCGTTAATTTTTTTAATCGTTAATCCCAAGTCTGGTAATATACATATGATTTTGTTCGTCTTCTGCTAACAAAATGTTTAAAAAGTTAGACATTGTGGAAGTTATTTATACCGGTAATATCAAATAGATTATTATTAACGTTATCAAATGTAGAAGAATAATTACTAGCTAGTTTACCTTATCTTTACTCAATTTCTGATTAAGCCTCGGTAAATATTAGATAAAGTTTAAAAGTTGATTGATATATTTTTGTATAATCTTTGAAGCAGAATACTGATAAGGTAAGATATCAGTTTGTGTTTCAAAGCATGCTATTGTTATTGTATAAGGTGGCAGTGTTTAATTTTTGTCTTTCTTTCAGGAATTGTTTTCATGCGGCTTACTATTATCTAGAAGATTCCCCTCCAATTCCTCCTGCGATTATATCGGATTGGGATATGACAGCGGATCATGAAACTACAATTCCTCTTAACGACTTTACTAAACATGTCGCTTCGCTGCACGCCGATGGTGATATCGGATTTAGTAAAGAATACGAAGCCATCCAAGCTGCGGCAACTCAACAGCAATATCTTACCGAGTACTCTCAACATCCGGATAACAAACTTAAAAACAGATATCTGAACATATTGGCTTGTAAGTTTAAACATATTGGCTCATTGCTTTTGTTTTTATTCCCGCTTTTTTATACAGTAAAGACGCGGTTATCAGAGCCCCGACTAACCGAATTCCAGGTTAACCGAGGTAGTAAAATAAAACAAAATAAAGGTCGGAAGTTCGGTTTGTGGTAGACGTGTGCATTAATTATTCTAGAAGTGGCATGGTTAAAGCTAAAATTGGCCAGCCCGTTATTAGCGTTTTGCAAGCATATTTTTAAAAATTCGCCACAAATAGTAAATGAACCCCAATCCAAAAGTGTTCAATAGCTTTTTTGTAGAAGAAACTTCAAAGAATACAAATATGCCACTAAAAATTAGTTTCTTTTGAAATTGTAAAAGTTATTAGCTCAAGAAACAAAAAACGTTCAGTAACGAAAGGAAAAAGTTCAACTTTAGGCCTACATAACAAGTAGTAAACATTTTTTGTGTATTTTTTCCGTAAGCGTAAAAAAGTTTCGTAATTTAGTTCTAAATGGAACTGTATAAAAACATTTATCAATTTAAAATTTTTTATTTTGAAAAAAACAGTTTTTATGTTCCAAGTACTCGACTGGTAACAAACCTAGGCCTAGATTGTAACGTCATTTACTATTATATGCTTTGCCCAAAAATGAAATATTATAACAAAGTGTAGAGGATAAATCAAAGAAAAGAACGGTATACTTGTCTTTCCTTAGTTCACAAAAGTGTTTGAGTTATCTTTATTTGAATAACAAAATGGCATCAATCCAATGAAAAGTCCCCAGTCCACACGCTGCGTATAGGACGGGACATTGGGCACCCATGCGCTAGACTTTCTCACTAGAACGTAATAATCATGTACATTTCAATTGTCGTCTAGACAGACAAAAAACCGGTTATTTCTGGATTTATTCCCACTGTTCGTTTCAAAGTAATGGGCAATCAAAGTTCTGGAAAATAACATACAGTCTACTTATTCCTAATATTAACAAATTAATAACCTGCTTTGATGCTATGATAACAATATCATTTTCTAGAACATTGTCCGTTACTTTGAAACGAAGCAAGATACTAAGCTCTAGTTTGCGCCATTCTGTTTCTCTTTTAATAAGCTTTTCGACGGTGTATTACGTGACCTACCTTTATATTTGAAATTTTTAATCCCCCTACCTTATCAAGCCCCCCAAAATCATAAAGGTTCGGGTATGTCAAAAAAATTTGTCCTATTATGCAACACAAGATATTTACAAAGTTTTGTTAACTTATTTTCAATAACAAAAATAATAAAGGGACTTTATGAACACTCTGTATATATGTATTGATTACAGGCGGGCCTCGTTAATCCGCACGCACGGTACTCCGAACGGCCTTCAGTCGCCATTTCTTAGATTCCCATGTTAGTACAATACGTTCCGTTGTTGCTTACAGTTATGTACTGTACTGTAATTTTTAAATTTATTGTAATATAATAAAATTTGTTTTAGATTATTTCTGGCGTTTTTTTTTTGCATTTCCTCAGTAATTCGAACTTTTTGATAGTCCGAACGCCTCGAGCAAACAAATATTCGGATTAACGAGTTTTGCCTGTATTATAATTTAAAGAAAATTACACTTAAATTATGTTTTGAACAGATGATCACAGCAGAGTGAAACTGTCTCCTGTGCCAGGCCAGAATCGGTGGGTTGATTACGTTAATGCCAATTATATTGATGGTTTTCTCCTGTCTAATGCTTATATAGGAACTCAGGGACCACTTCCTGTCACTTTTGACTGTTTCTGGAGAATGATCTGGGAACAGAGCGTTGCAATTATCGTTATGATCACAAATTTGGTTGAGCGTGGAAGGGTAAGTAGAAATAACAATAATAATTAGATAGTTTTTTTTTTACTTCTTCAGTTTCTTCTGTGTAAATGAACAGGGTAACTGAAATCATCTATATGTATATAAAACAAAGTCGGGTTTGTTACACCACTTATAACTCGAGAACGGCTGAACCAATTTTTATAATCTTTGATTTGTTGGATTTGTCTCCGCCCCGAATTGCAGAATATCTATTAAAATATAGGAAAAATACATAAATGAAATTAAAAGCACAAAATAATTTTAAGTTAGGCCTAGACTGATGAACTAACACAGCCATGTTATTTGAATGTATTTACATTTATTACCATAGCAACCAATAAAATAAAATAACAGATACAACATCACTTGATTCAAATGTTTAATCTATATAATAAAAATGAAATGCTGTTAGTTGGTAAGCGCATCACTTGAGAACTGCTAGACCAATTTGGCTATTTTTTTAAATGTTCGTAATAGTTCGAATTAGATTTTTATAAAAAGAAAAATTTGAAAAGTTTCCCGGAAAATTATCAAATTCGGGAAAATTGAACATTGTTTTTCTATGAACTCAAGGCCATAACTCACGAAAAAAGCTGTTCTAATAAAATGCTTAGTAACACGTGTTTGTTTACATTCATTACCACAGCAACTTTACTTAGCATTTATAATCAGTTAAATATTCTTCAAAACCAACTGCTTTTTCAGGTTAGATTGACCAACTTAAAGCAAACAAAAACCAAAATCAACCAAAAATGCTTACTATATTTTAATTCAATTCAAACATTGGTTGTTACATAATATATATAAAACAGCTGAGTTGGATCAAAAACTGAACATAATTTTAGGTCAGGCCTACAATGAATCAAAACACGTTTATTTGCAACCATTTGGGCTAATTTAGAATCAGGTTTTTTACAATTCTTCACAACTATCAGTTTTTTTTAGATTAGGTAAAAGCAAAATGAGGTTTACTGTATTATCTATAAAGGTTTATAAACTATAAATCTAAATTTGTGTAGTGTATTCTTAAGTGGTATACAAACCATTTTGCAATTCGATTACTTAAGTCAATGTAATGAAAAGGAATAACTTTACTACCCTTTAAATTAAATTAAGCAACATCGAAGCATTGATGGGTTAACTAGTTTTCTTATATCAGATGTTTTGTTATCTCATTGAACATAATTATCTTTTTTGTGTGATTTTATTGAGAAACAAAATATTTTCAATTTCCCTGCGTAAGGTCCATTGCAAACATCAAAAGGTCCAATCTTTCAACACCGCAGTGCCATGGAGCACTAACATCTGTCATTGGAGAAGATGATTATTGCTGTTATGTATTTTTGAAATTGGTTTGAAACCAGTTCAGTAGTGTGGGAATTTGACACTTATCAGAGCATGATCAGCAGGATGTGGCGAAACTACCAGGAC
>JAGFPH010000153.1:302383-314566 GCA_018207615.1 Philaenus spumarius
GGGAGCAGTGTGTCAGTGAAGCCTTCATTTAAGAAGCCCACCCTTATACCTGCCACCACCTGAATATATGTTGTCTAGCTGAGTTGAGTTCACCTCTGAGTAGGATTAATCATCAAATTACCATTTTAATCAGCCGAGACTGGGGTATTTTTATCTGAATTTTTACAAAAGGTGTTTTTTTCTCCCTTTTTGAGGTGATTGCTTCAATACCTGCTTCTTTAACACTGCAACCATGTACTATTAGCCTCTTTATTATTTTTCTAGCAGAGCCAGAAAGCCTGTCATGTTTTTGCCAAGCTTATTTGTACCTTTTTTGTCCATTGACTTGAGCAGATAGGCTTTATTGTGAGGCTTCACCTGTCCCCATGAGCAAAGTATTTTTCCAAATTCTCATGGGAATTGAGGAAATAAAAAGTCAACGGCAGAGCATCTAGTCCAAGCGAGGCAAATTTAAACTGGAGAGTACCTGATATCCAAAATATGCATATTAATGAATAACCTTCCATCTGACCACGCATCCATGAGCATATGTTTCACTTTGGATTCGGAGGAGAAAGCAGATTGTGATGATCGGATGAGTTAAGATACTACAAAAAAAGGACGTCGATCAAAACTAATTCAATACATCATTTTAGATTGTTTTTCTGAATTATTTCTAAATTATTTTGATTCACAATTTCTGCTTTTAGCTTATTACGTAAATAGGAACTAATTTTTCGAAGCAAGTGAAGTAGTTGTGAATGTTCTGACCGATTGTCTCATGAGTTATCAAATTAACCACAAATACATTCTTATCTAACCTCATAAACTCATTCCTTTCTTTCCGTGATAAAATTAATTTAAAAGTTTAATAAATGTATCTAAGTTTTATTGTAAGAAATTTGTGACTGTAAACTTGTGAATCAGATTAAATAAATTCTGCAAACTTTTGCCAGTTTCAGTGAGTATTTTCATATCAAATATATTTAAATTCACTGGAATAAAGTGTATTTAATTTTTTCACAGTTCGTTATTTTGGATGTACACTTTTCTAACCTTTGCCACTCTAGCTTGAAAATCATGTATTTTCTCTCGCCCAAATTTTGAGACCTGGATATTATAAAAACTTGAAGATTTCATTCAAGCCTGCCTTTCAACCCAAATGCATTTGAGCAAAAACATTTAAGAAAATGCAGAACATTTTTTGAAAAATCTTGATTTGATTTTCAAGAGAAAACAGTGTTAATGCACAAACAAAAATTTCAATTTCTGTATTTCATTTTTAAAATAACTTTTCTATTATAATATTTTTAAATTGCATAATTGACGAAAGTAGTGTATTGGTTTCAGATGGTGACCTCGTTTGAACCAAAAGATTATAACTTAGTGTCTGCAAACAAACAATGCAATCGGTTTAAAAACCGATCGCCAATCTTTATACCAGTCGAAAGTTCAAGAGTCCACTTGACTCCGAAAGCTGGGGTTGATGGTAGCGATTACATTAATGCCTCGTGGTATTTAGGTAAGTAAAAGCTTGGGACTAAACTATTAAGCTTGTGTACGTTCTTCATATCATTTTGATGGAGCAGTAATCCTACTAATCTTTATACCAGTAGAAAGTTAAAGAGTTCACTTGACTCCGAAAGCTGGGGTTGATGGTAGCGATTACATTAATGGCCATAGCTTTAAAATGACATCGTTTATAATTTTCCGATCAAAAATAAAGGAAAAATTTGGATTTTAATTTAACATTGGTGTTATGGAGTGTCAACCAACATGGCCGACAGCTAGAGCCGACCCTTAACTTGATGGTGCTTATTTTATGAAATATTATCATTAAATCATAATGTGTTATCTAAATTTATTTGCATCAGTAAATTGCACAACTTGAAATGGTTTTGCTTATTTTATGAAATACTTGCTGGCCCGATCCAGCTTTGCACGTATAGACAAATCAAAGTTAAATGTCATTAACAAAAAAAATATATCAATAAATAATAAATATATTACAATATGTATTTCTTATGGGGATTTTTAGTAACTTTGACCCCTCAAAACACCCCCTAAAATTTCGAATTTTTTGAAAACCTTTCTTTGCGAGCACCTAGGGCCCTAGAGGAAGCTACATACCAAATTTCATTCCAATCCGTTTGGTGGTTTTTTTAGTAACTTTGACCCCCAAACCCCCTAAAATTTCGAATTTTTTAAGTTTTTTTTTTAGCCAGCACCTACGGGAAGCTACATACCAAATTTAGTTCCAATCCGTTCAGTAGTTTTTAAGAAATCGTGATGAGCCAGTGAGTGAGTGGTGTTTGGCTTTTATATATATAGATCAAAATTAAAGTGTGCTATTTGCATATTTAAAAATGTTGACAGCATTTTTATAACACAAACTCAACCGTGCTTATTTTACAAAATATTGAAATACAATCGCAACTATCTAAATGTGCTACTTGTGAAATATTCCTACTCTAAAATATTCCCGGCAGTGGAGCTAAGTCAAACTTCGTGGTCCTTATTGTTTTTAATATTGAAATTTAATTCTAATTTGAGTATCTAAAAATGTTTGCAGCAGTTACTGGCAAGCGAACTTGATTAACCTTTTTGCGCTCCATAGGCAAACTCAGTCCGACATCGCTAATTTGCCGTTGCACTCCACTGTCGGACTCATTCCGACACACGTTTTAATATGATTTCTATGTTCTAAACTAAAACTAGTGTACAATCTGTGGTTTTCGGTCTAATGAGACTTCAATGTTGTTAAAACAGTTTAGAAACCAGTGACAGATTATATTGGCTGTGGAATATATTTTATATCTTTCTGAAGTTGAGCAGCTGTCAGTCATGATCGAGAAATACAAGTAGCACCGTCTGTTATCTCGTGTCTTGTAACTTTTAGTTTACGCTTTTTCAAGTGTTACTTATTTTTATTGTTCGTTATTACTTTGCAGTTTTGTAAAGCTCTTTTGTGTATATTTTTTTATGTAAATAATGTAATAATCTTGTTTTTGTTTCATTTTGTGTTGAGAAATGACAACTTTTTAAACTATACGTTACCATGGTTATGTACCATTATTTCACAAAAATTTTATTGTTAACATATATTTTTGAAAATTATAAATACAATTGACATATTTAAACAGACATATTTACTGTAAAAACTATTTTCCAAGCTCTAACCATTTTTATGACTACTTTTAAATTCATAAAAAAAACTTGTTTGACCTAATATATTCAAAATAGGCCTACTCAATAAAAAAATGTTGGTTAACGTTAAGACGATTTTTTAAATTATTTATTACAGTTCTAGTTAGTGTTATAAAGTATTTTAAAAGCTGTAAACTGTATTATTTTTATTTTTAACTTCATTACAAAACAAAATGATCGATTGATTTTTCTGAACGATTATATTCAAAATAGGCATACTCAATGAAACATTTTTTATTTAATCTTTCGACAATTGTTTCCTTATTCTCTGGTTTATTCCGAAGAAAATGATATATAATAAGTTATGTTTACTATTTATAGTAATTTTTTGGCGAATTTACAAAAATAATTTGTCAAACAGTAATATTTTAATTGGATCTGGTGCAGCCAAGTGTCAAATAAATAGGGTGCAAAAGGTTAATAAATTTGTTTTATTTTAAATTTGCCTTTTCAAAAGTTTTAGTACCCTCCGGCAGCTGACGTTACACTCGACAGTTGAGTTTTTGTCTAATCCCTATACTATCTGTTTGTAGGAAGCACCTCTTAGGTTAAATAAATTTATGTAGTCAATTGTCTATAATTTCAGTACTCTTTTTATGCAGTTAAGACTATTTGAACCCTTTCCACTCCAATTACTGGGGACCTAGTGTTGCTATCAGCTCCATTTAATTTTGAGCGAATATTGCACTTTAATTTGTTTACTCCAAAAAAAAGTATTTCTGTCCGTTCTTAAAGGCTGATTTTCTTTGTAGTTTCTTCTATGACTAAAGTATAGATTGGTATGAAATAAAACATATATTTTTATTTATAAGTATATTTTTTAATTTTTATTTATTGACAAAAATAGAAATTCACAACAAAAAAACTGGAGAAAACAAAAATTTTGGACAAATTTTCAATGGGAAGACCTATATTTGTTGCTTGTTTTTTGTTGTATATATCCTTACAAACAAAATTAAGGGGTTTACAAATGTTTTAGACACAATAATACATTATTAAAAAACTATAATTGAAAAAAAAAATTTGTAAAAAATAAGTTTTTATGAAAAAAATTAGTTTTGACACCAACTTGTACGAAATTGCCTCAACTATTTATTTTATTGCTTAGCAACAGCATTATTTAGGTCAAAACTAGTAAGTAAAGCTTTTTTCAAAACTTATTGGTAATATTGGAATCACTCAGGTTCGAAACAAAAGTTCAGTCGCCACTCCCGTCATCTTGTAACAAACTGCCGTCGTCTTCGTTCAATTTATTTCACAACAATCATTATTGTAAAAAGAACAATATTAAAAAATAAGCTGTGAAATTACACGATAACCTACTGCAACAAAACTAAGTAACGCGTAAGCTCACTGAAACAGTGCGTAGTAAGTAGGAACCAAACAACGGCGAGAGCAGATAGCTGTTTACAGAGCGGCCAAATACGGCAGAAATTACATTTTCTAAGATTTATTTACCACGGAAACTGAACTCAAATTGTTCTAAAAAAATTCCGAAGATAGTAGCACATCTCAAACTTCAACAATAGCGGTCATCAAAGTAACTACGTCCGTTTAAATGCAATCAAATAACGTTGTCAAAGCGAGTTAGGGGTTCGCACGACATAGGAGTTCGTGTGGATTAGTAGGGTGCGGAGCTGCCCCGACACTCGAGTGAAAAGGGTTAAATTACATTTTGATCTGTTTAGATGTTGTTAATAAAGACAAATAACTATCAAATAAAACATCTTGAACTTCACTGTCACAAAATCTGATAAAGACCACTATTCTTTCAAACAAAATAGTGGTTATTAAGAAATTACAAAATTCAAACCAGTCGCGTTATGAGCATTAAAAACAACCCCCAGGTGTTGCATGATTTAACCCTAGAACCGGCAGATCGCACAAAACATGCGATCATGACAACACATTTGTAACGCGTGATTGTATTGAATATTTGACCCACTAAAAATCTTCCAATCTCAAAAAGACAAACACCATTGGAAAGGTAATGTTTCAAACTTTATTTTTTGTATTTACAATTTCTTTCTAAAACGTATATTTACATACGTAATCATCATTGCAGTTTATTAGTTTTCTACAAATCAATCGGCGCCCGAAAATTCATACAAAACATAACAAAATAACTCAACTTTCGTCAATCTCTAAAACCCGCCCAGTAGGTTGTCTTAGTTATGTACCGATGGATTCATCACAATTTCCCCTATCCAAAACTTTCATCCAATCAAAAATCGGACCAATAGTATTGAAGTTAGAAGGGGTTTTGTAGACCCTTGCAATTGGTCAGTTTTCCAACCAATAAACAGCGTTATTTATTTCACGTGAGATCTGTATGACCTCAATTGTTTTTTATAGATATTTTGGTATCTTTGTAAAGATAATTCTTCAAGCTAACTTCCCCTGTAAACCAAATTTGCTATATTTGAGCAGTATATTGTGTAGGACCGTGGGAAAGTGACTGCTAATACGGTCTCACCTAACGTTCAAATCTGTAGCGTAACGGACTTTTTCAACATAGGGAGACATACGAGAATGCGCGCGCATCTTGTACAGACGAGAGTTTACTATATTTTTCTAACTTTTGTTATTCAAATACTTCTAAGTCAAACACTTTTATGAAAAGATAATTTACAAGTACACAGTTCAGTTCTTTGATTTATTCTCTACACTTTGTTATAATAATATTTTATTTTTGGGCACAGCATATATTAGTAAATTACTTTGCTAACTTGGCATACTTTTGATAGCAGACTTGTAGTAAGAACATAAAATCTCGTGTTTTCAAAATAAGAAATTTGAAAATGTTAAATGTTTTTATACAGTTCTATTTAGAACTAAATTACGAAACTTTTTTACATTTATGGAAAAAATTACAAAAAATGTTTACTACTTTTTATGTAGACTTAAAGTTGAACTTTTATTTTTCGTAACTGAACATTTTTTGTTTCTTGAGCTAATAACTTTCTAAATTTTACATCTATAATTTTTTTACTGGCATATACAAATTATTTGAACCTTTCTCTACAAAAAAGCTGTGGAACACTTTTGGATTGGGGTTCATTTACTATTTTTGGCGAATTTTTGAATAAATGCTTGCACACGCCAAAAAATCCATTTTCGTTAACATTGCCGGTTTTAGGGTTAAGAGTAATTGAGTAAACAAACATTAACATTTTATCAAAACATTTTATTGATTTTTACACTGTGATATACTGGTTTTCGATTATACGCTTCCACTTTTTTAATAATTATGCACTCATATTTTTTTCAGGATTTAAAAAACTAAGAGAATTTATAATCACGCAACATCCACTATCAACAACAATCCTAGACTTCTGGCAAATGATTTGGGACCACAATGCTCAAACTGTGGTTTTGCTCTCCACCGCTGACCAAGGAGATGAGGTTTGATAACATTAAACATACATACAGTTTAGTAGTATACGTAGGCAGTATTAATAAGATTTGTATCACTAATTGTCAACGATCAACTCAAATCCCAATACGGATCGCAATCCAGATTTGAATACCAGCTGATATCTCGGGATAACACCGATATCAAGTAGACTGGTTTAAAAACCACGCGAGGAAATTTCTATAATCGTATCGTTCTACCTGTTTCAACCAGTAAACACAAGTTGTGATTTTGTTAGACCTAGTTTCCGTAAAATCGCACGAGACAACTTCAAAAGAACACAAAGAAATTATCACAGTGCTTCGACACCGGAAAACGACACATCCTGACGTCAGGTAACCAACAAAAACGCAAATTACACTTCAAAACCAACGTAAGTAATTATACTTCTTCACAATATCAAACGCTAATTTTCCTTACAGTTTTGAGACTAATAACAAATATGCCTTGTTTTAACAAGACAAATAGGATCTTAACATGTCTGGCAAGCGATATAAAAAATTTGCAAAATCTTTTATTAAATTTATGTAAAATAGTCTTGAAAATGTCATTACTAAATCAATTGTGTTCTAAAGTGTATACTAAGTAAGTGATCATGTGTCGGAATACTAAGTTGTACTTTTAAATAATCCATTGTTGAGAGAGCTGTATAGTGTATAGTAAATAATGCACAGTTCTCTTTAGAATCAACCTGCAATGTCAAAGTGGGTTATACAATGTATTGAAATAAAGAATTATACCTAAGTGAGTGGTTGATATTTAGTTTATAAAATTTTATTTAGCATATTGTTAACTTTGTAAAAGTTAAACACCAACAGGTTTATTGAACTTATATTATAATCTAGTTGGCCAAGAAGGTAATGATTGATTTAATGACATCTAAATATATAAAACAAAGTCGGGTTTGTTAGACCCAAGAACGGCTGAACCAATTTTTATAATCTTTGATTTGTTGGATTTGTCTCCGCCCCGAATAGCAGAATATCTATTAAAATATAAGAAAAGTACATAAATCAAAATAAACACACAAAATAATTTTAGGTCAGGCTGGTTATGACTGATGAACTAACACAGCCATGTTATTTGAATGTATTTACATTCATTACCATAACAACCAATAAAATAAAATAACAGATACAGCAGTTTATTCAAATGTATAATCTATATAATAAAAATGAAATGCTGTACGTTGGTAACATTTGAAAACGGCTGGACCAATTTGGCTATATTTTGTTTTAAAATGTTCGTAATAGTCCGAATTAGATTTTTATGAAAAAAAACTTTGAAAAGTTTCCCGGAAAATTTTCAAATTCGGTAAAAACTGAACATCGTTTTTTCTATGAACTCAAGACCATGCGAAAACAGCTGTTCTAATAAAATGCTTACTAACACATGTTTACACCAGTTTAACCCAGTTCTACTGTTACCATCCATTCTCGTACAATTTCTTATTTTAAAATCCTTCTAAAAGCGGGTTTTCCTCCGCTTTCTCGGTCTTCCTCTGTCTCTTCTCCACCCAGTTCCTTCGCATTTCTTAGCTCCTCTGTTACTAATAATTTTTAGCTGACATACCCTATTCGCACTTTAAAATTTTACCACATTTTAAGTATTTTAAAAACTCTTTAATCGAATGTTTACAGGGCGAATATAAAGTGTTCTGGCCAGCCGAAGGAGAAGAGTCTCTGGACGGGGAAAATTTCAAAGTAAAGTGTATAGTCGAAAGCGAAATCGATGGAACAGTTTCCAGAGATTTGACTGTGCAATCTTTACAAGACGACTACGAATTGACTGTTCGCATTATACAGTCTCCGTGTACTGCTCCCCTTTCGGATATTCCGTCCCTCCTACGCCTTCTCGAAGTAGTTCAACAATGGCATTTAGAATACCAAAATGGCCCCATTGTTGTGGTAGATAAGTAAGTAATTAAGGTCTTTGATAACTTTACACCTTTGTAAGATGTTTTAAATTTAAGGTTTTACAATGTAAGATTGATTGATTTTGTAAGTTTAGGGGGCTCCACCAGATCAGACTTACAAATCAAATTTTAGCTTGACAAGTGACGTACTCCAAAGAACTAGGTAGAAATAAGTACAGAGACGTTTTCACAAAATGGTTAGATATATTCTGAAAATTTCTAAAAACAGTTCCTACGATAATTATTTTTCACAATTTTTTAAATACATCTAAATCTGATACTATTAATTTTCACTCAATTTATAATTTCAAAAGTCGTAAAACCTTTTACAATGAAAGTTTACATCTGCCTAAGGAGGGCGGTGCTAGTCATTTAATCTCCCGCTCTCCTAACCTTTAAATCTATGTATTTTATTTTAATCTTTGAATCTGAAATTACTTCTAATTACTAGTACATAATAAAATCGTAAATTTTATTTCTGACACATATACTTTCACTTATTATTTGAATAAATTACTATTGCGCTAACTTGATATTACAAAAGCTTTCGTATTATTTATTGATTTATTTTAATGATATTAAATTGGATCGGTGTGACTGATTCCGATCATTTATGTGGTGTTTTGGAACCCTCTCTTCAGTTAATCCTAAGAAACCAGCCCCAACACAATGATTTATTAAATAATGATATTTTGTTTTAATGTTACTCATGATATAACACTATGGATACGATTTCGTTTGCTTTCTTTCTAACCTTGAGATCTGTCTTAACAATCAAATGAAATATTAATGCTACTTACATACACTGTGCACTTTTATTTTGTTTCATACACTCCAGCACTTATTGACTTTTATTTATTTTACTTTAACACTGCACTTGCACTCTTTGATTATTTTTATTTATTAATAAATATGATTATTTTTATAGTTAAGATGGTGATTTTAATTCTCTGATTCTTTAATGAATGGTTAGATGATTATTCTGTTTGCTGATTGAAAATGTTGAAAATATTAAACTAGGGCATTTTAAAAGTTGTGGTCTTGTTGTCACTCTCTCGGCAGTTTTTAGATGACAGACCTCGTGTACTCTCCAAAATTTCCCCACCACACAGTTTCACACATTTTAATTCTTCTTTGATTGGACTATTTTAAATTATTCTGATTGGCTTTCAAGTTTTACATATTTGGAAATATTTATCGCGTGTCTGCACTCGTTGATTCACACAGAATAACGAATAGATGTTTTTTATGTTTTGAATAATTCAAGCTGGTTCATCCGCTGTAACTTCCTGTTGAAATAATATTACTCACAAAGCTAGTCCGACCTGTTTCTATAGATTCATTTATTATGAATTTATTTCAATTTTATTGTAAATTATTATTATTGTTTTGTTCTTGCTGATGTTAAAATGTTAAAGACATTGGGTATCGCCGTTTTAAGTATTGGTGTTTACTTACTCACCTTTTACAACAGAAAGAAAATAAATAAATGGTAAAGTCATGAAAACTTTGAATATAACTGGCATATGACAGACTAATCTACAAAATTGTATGAAAGTGTATCTTTAAATCATCAAATTTGGTGACTTTATTGGGGAAATGGTAATTCTTAAAAGCAAGTTTGGAAAATGATTAGTCACGGGTTGCCTACCAACCGGGAAAATTGGGAAATAGCCGGGAATATGAATTGACCTTGAAAATTCCGGAAGAAAGCCATGATTTTGATGTATAACCGGGAATTTTATTCCTTCACTTGTGTTATTTTCGTTTTGTAAACGCGATCGCGGGAGTTCGGCATGAGCAAGCGCTGTTTCGTAGAAAAGGTGAAAATTGCATACCAACATTCTCTTTATTTAAACTTAACTTCAATTAATCATTTCATTTAACAATAAAATATCGGTAGGAAAAAATTTAAAACTCTCTTACTTTCATGTATGTAGATATTTTCCCTAGTAAAATGTTTAGGCAATTGTTTCGTTTGTTGAGTAAACGCTTCTTGTTTTATTTGTATTCATGCGTATACTAGGTTATTTGTACATAGAAAGGAAAGTAGGCTCAAGGTCAACCACTTAAGGATTCGTTTCTTATCGTGTCTATTTATAAAATTAGGGTGTCTACTTCGAAGAAAAGTTAAAAATTTTATAGATCGGTCACAAAAGTATAGTAACTCTATTTGTTTTTAGTTCGGGAAAAACATTTTGGACATTTTCGGGATTTACGTTACCCGCGATTTATGCTATCTGTGGGAATCCCGACGAAGTGCCTTTGTTTTACTTGTTATTCATTCCCGCAAATAGTGAAATTTAATTCCACCTTTTCCGAATTTTACAAGTGTCACCTAAATAACCTTTTCGCGGACCTTAGCCTTTGTAATTTAGATTAAGTTTTAACTCCGGTATTTCGTAGAAACAATAACAAATTATTGTTCTCTGGAGTAGAGTTTTTCACGAACATACGCTGTTGTGTACTGCGTTTTATAAAATTGGCGCTAGTAATATTCGGACATCGTAGTCTTTTGCGGACATTTGTCATTGTATTTTAAATAATATTTCAACAATGGTAGTTCATGCAATTTTCATAAATTGTATTCAGGCATCGATTTTTCCGCGGACATACACTGTTGTATAAAAATTGCGTTTTAATGGCGACGTTTTATAAAATTAGCGCTAATAATATTCGGACGTCGTATTCTTTTGCGAACACTCGTCATTTGATTTTAAATAATATTTGAACGATGGTAGTTCATAAAATTAACACAAGTTGTATTCGGGCATCTGTTTCGATCCTTTGTGTCTAATTCTGAATGCTATTTAACTTTTTAAGGTTTATTTATTTATTTATTGACGGACATTGCCACTTTAGAAATAACCATGTCATTGGTCCAGCAGCATGTCGAAATGATTCAATATTCATAGACATAGACTAAAGAGCTTTCTTTTTATCCAATTATAAAAATAATCGTATGCAGCCTAGATATTTTTGGCTTACACAAATAGTGTTTAGCAAAAACATTTTATATTTTTATCAAATATGTGTTAAGGTTGGTGAATGAATCTTTATATGTGTTATTTTATTATATTTGATGTTTTTATTTTGATTTTTACAAAGGCTTGGTAATTTAGTAAAATATTTTATTACAAGTTGTGTTTTTATATTTACTCCAACTCCAAAAATTCCCGTACTTCATAAAAATTTTTGTACCTTGTTTTTAGAAAATTTCATATTTTTATAACTGTTGAAATTTAATCACCAATACACTTTATACTATTATTTTTTTAACTTTTATTGCTGTAAAAATAATACTATAAAGTGTATTGTTGATTTAATTTCAACAGTTATATGAATTAGGATGCAATCACCATTTTGGTGATGGGTTCAAATATTTTTGATAAATTTCAGTTCTCTAATAGTAACCCTTAGTCTATTTAACAACCCTCAAGTAATGAAGGTCAGTACCAACTTATTTAAGAAAACGAAAAAAGTTTGAATTATCAGTCTGAAATAAAATTCGCAGTGCAAGAGTCTTCAAGACGTATACATAGGTATGTCTTATAAAATTGTTCACTTATCTTAAAAATAATATATTTTAATAGTAACATGTGAATCTAAACCTTATGATCTTTAAATAAATATTTGTACCTGTGTACCCGTCTGTGGTCTGTAGATC
>JAGFPH010000153.1:334566-356454 GCA_018207615.1 Philaenus spumarius
AAGCAACATTTTTTACAATTTTTCAATTTAAAAAATAAAAGGATAAATAAATTGGTAAGGTTAAATTTTATGTTTTAATTGCAACCAGGCTTTTTTCAAATGAATGACACATCCAAATTTATAAAATATAGAAAGAAATCATGGTTGGAAATTCTTCATGAAAAACACTTCCACAAAACGTAGTTGTCCATTTCATATTGTTTGCGGCATCGTTCTTTCGATTTTGTGTCGGTCGCCGAATGCCCCCCCCCTTTTGGCAACCAAGATTTCACATGGCGTTCAGGTTTATACTCGTAGATAGGGGGTCCAACTACCAAATTTCACGTTCCTAGGCTTTAGGGTTTTTGAGATATACAACAAACAATATTTATGGTTTTAGGGGTTGTTTCAACCCTTAAAGGCCAAATATTGTCTTAGTGCCCTTCTAGCGCCTATGAGCAAATTTCACGTTCGTAGGCGGTAGGGTTTTGTGATGCACATCAAACAATATTTATGGTATTAGGAGTTGTATCAACCCTTAAAGGCCATATAATTTAAAATCCTTCCATATAATTTAAGTACCGTTTTTACGTGCAAAGAACATTTTGTGGTTTGAGTGCAAACTACGATTTAGCCAAACATAATATTTGTAAAAAAAATAAGTGTCTGACTGCCCTGCAGTACGGTACCTGCAAGCGGGCCTGCGCTACTAGTAAATTTATGAAAAACCAGTAAAGCAATTTGAGTTGTGAAATAAAACTTTCTTTCAGAAGTTTATAAGTAAAATTATTTTTGCTACTAATGCCATATGAATAATAATATACATTCAAATCTGCTTCAAAATAAACTTTATGATCGCGTATAAAAAATAACCGGTGACCGGAAAAGTACCGGAGCCGCGCTCCGGATGAAATTAAGCCCTGGGTGATGAAGAAGGTTAAACTAATACGTCACTTAATAGAGAAAACTTGCTTTTATTTAGGAAATATACCCAAGGCTATTTCTTTTAATCCCGAACAAATATTTAAAAAAATTAAAAACAAAATTGTAAAGAACAGGGTGGCTAGCGACAGGGAAAACCTGGAAAAGTCAGGGAATTTTACTTTTCTGGAAAAATTAGGGAAAAGTCAGGGAATTTTGGTTAAGGTCAGGGAAATATAACATTTCTAAGGAAAATAGTTAAAAATAACTATTTAAAATCGTAGATTAATACAATTTTTAATTGAGAAAATAAACATTAAGGATAAAATCAATAAGAAAACCATGTAGTCTGATAAGTAAAAACAATTATCGGCAAGTTACGGGAGTGATTGTGGCAGATTGTTCCAATGCACTTGCTGTGATATGATCTTGAAATTTGTCCCTAACGTGCTGTTTCTAAAAATGTTAGTTTTATTATTAAATGTTTTCGAATTTGGGTATTTTCAAAACAATTAATTAAATAAAATATTCAATACAAATCTGTACCGGTAGTTGGATTACAAAAACCAATTAGTTATTTCGTTTGTTATAATATAATAATATATAATTTGACTAATTCATTGTTTAATTTAATATTTATAGTCATAAATGTGTAATTTACAACTGCTGGTGTAGGGTATCAGTAACACAGATGATAGTATTAAATATTGAACTCTTATAATATTACCGTGTTTAATTATTAAATACTTAATTAATTCTATAAAAATTGATTTTCTTACCAACCTAATTTGTTTGATTTACTAAAATAAAATTAGCATGGTTTTGTTTGTGCTTGTTCTAAGATTGGTCAGGGAAAAGTTATTTAGTCAGGGAATTTGAAAAGATCATATCACTAGCCACCTTTCAAGAAAATAAAAACAACAAAAACACAGTAATTTTGTCGTATGATTTTTGCAAGATCGATTTACTGTTTTGCACATACAGTAGTTACAATTGCAATTTCCATTACGTAATAGATATCGTGAAAGTAACAAGGGTAATAATCTAATTATTTATTGTGAACATTTTTACAGAATACTTTACCCGGGAAAAACCAAAGTTTTTTACTTTTTAGTCCAAGGTAAACATGCATTTCCCTTCTTCACATCTCGATCAATTGATCTTTTAGAGCGATTAATCAAATAGAAAATAAGTTTACTTCTTTTTCTTTTCAGAAAATATTCCGTCATCGTTATTTGCAATCTAAATGTACTCCGTTTATAAAATGTGTTGGACATAAATTTGCCTTTATTTATTTTAAAAACAGTAAATCTCCACTGTAACGGACAACATTCAGACTAACTTCGTAGTCAAGCTATAGTGCTGCACTCTACAAAACATTACTGCGGTATCATGATAATAACACCTAAGGCCGTAGCCAGGGAGGGGGGTTAGAGGGTCAAAACCCCTCGAAATCCCGAAATTTAGTAGTAAAAATTAATACTAGGTTTAAGAAGTGTAAGTTATAAAATAGACGACACAACAGAGGATCCAGCAACATATTTTACATCATTGTGCATTGCATGCATACTGATATTTAGATTTACTTGATGATTAAACTACAACGTACAATACACATGGGTGCAATAGGTTACAGCCTTACTCTCTTGTGAGCTTGATCTGATCTATTAAATAAGAAAACTACGAAGGTTCAACAAAAATATCTTACTCTAACAAAACATGCAATGCATTGTGTATTGAAAATACTCCCAATACGGGGGTTGGAGTGCGAAGCACGCAATGCATTGTCTATTGAAAATACTCCCAATACGGGGGTTGGCGTGCAATGCACTGTGCGTCGGCCGCTTCTCATAGTGTTCAGAGTCAAGCTCACATGTGCGTCCTTAACAGTGAACGTGTTAAAAGGGTTTAAATTCAAATCCCGGTCCTGACCTGACCCCCCCTTCCCCCCCCCCCCCCCCTGAAAAGTTTTCCTGGCTATGGCTTTGATAACACCAGCAGCGTGCTCAATTGTTTACCGCACTTAGCGTCTATCTGTCGCTTTTTTTACTTCCGATTGGACTGGCTGAGTGTGTTAAACACTTTATTTTAAGTCTTATTATAATTTTTGTAAAAGTTTTCATAATAGTTTTAATCTTTTTTATTTCATAACTTTAGATACATGTTAGGAGTGGCCTACTTACATCGTACTTTAATTCATTTTGTAATAACGTACATCATCGTATTCCAATGAGGCTGTTATAGTGAGGACCGACTGTAAAATCGTTTTGTGTTTAAAAAATAAGTTGCGCACTAAGCTACCTTTATGTTTAATAATATATCTTATATAATTTATTTGAAAAGTAATAACTGTTAAGCATTTTAAAGTGTGAGAGGAAAATAATAATTTTAAACTTGTTGTAAGTTATCTTGTTTGTGTTACTTTAGCTTATTTTCAAAATACAGTAAAACCTCGATAATTCGAGTCGCAGTAGTTCGAGTGTCCGGGAAAATTCTTTTTTGACTATTTAAAAGCTTTTAAAACACCAATTGTAGTGCACTTTCAAAATTACTCTGTTACCGCCGCCCCATTGTAGGTTTAAAATACGAACTAGTCTATTGAAAGTGACAAGGGATCGAAGTGGCTGGCTTGTGTTCCCTTGGCGAGCATGACGACATATCACCACTCGCAGGTAGGTAATGAGTCAATATTGGGTCTCGCCGACGCCGCTTATATCTCGTGTCAGCTCAGTCATACATCCCATACTTGACTGTCTCCCCCTCTTGTTATTCTAAAAATAGGTCAATTTCAATATTAAACTGTCAGTTCCCATGGAAGTTGCGTGCTACGCATATCGGTGTTGCGTAACATTGTCGATTAGTGAGTGCATTCTTTACTGTTTCTGTTAAACTATCGATTTTAGTTTTAATTGTGTTTTTGTAACGGTGAGCAAAAAAGCTAAAAGAATAGAAAGTTTGTGCCGATTAAAATTAAATTAGATTTTTTGAAGAGACTAGACAATGGTGAAGCCTTGAAGAAACTTGCAGCTGAGTACGGTGTCGGTGAAGTAACTGTAGGGGAATGGAGCCGTAATAGAGATAAAATTGAAAAATTTTCAACTATTAAATGTTCTAATATTTCGACTAATTAAAACATTAAAAAGGTAATGATAACCACCCAGTAAAGTAAAGCAAACGGTGGTTGGCTCGCTTCCAAGCTGATGGGATATGACTGTTTACCTGGTCCTCCGGTTTGGAATGTTTTGCATATTTTTACTAACATATTTATGTATAAAAAAACCACCAACAATTGTTATACTTATAATTAGCTATGAGATGAGATAAAAATAAATAACTTGGAAATCAGGAAAATATGATATACAATGTTGTTATAGGGAGGTCTTCGTTTGTTTAGATATATCCACGGCATTGTCAAGTTAGGGATTTATGATGAAAATTTGATTATTTACACTTTGCTGAGAATATGAGATTGTCTCAACTGGTCTGTGTGAAATGCTGCTATTGTATTTTTCTACTTGGATGTTTAATGTTTCTAAAACCAAACAACCCATGGCTGTAGACCCTACACATGTGGCCTGTGGCATTGGAAGAATAGAAACCAATTGCGTCTCTGTAAAGGTATGTCCACACTCATGCGCTTTCCCTTTCATCTTCAACTTGCGCTTCATCTCTCCTTTCAACTTGCCTTGCGGAATTTGTTGTCCACATTTGTTCAACAGTTCACAAGATGGAAAAGTTGGACGCGTGTTACTTCGGCCCGCGTTAAAATGCCAGAGTATTGAAATCTTGTGAAAAATCTAAAAAATTTACTCTCACATTTTATGACTTTTTTCAACGTTTTCAAGGTCTTTGAACAAGATAAAGCAATACAAAAATTTGTGCCCATGTGTCTGTCTGTCTGTGGACACGATATATGCACTTACAGATATCGTAGAAAACTTCTGGTGGTGTCAAAATCTTTGTAATTTTATTGCGGAGAGTTGAAAAGCTTTTGAGCTTTCTAGCGTGACGGCAACAAAAGTCACAATTTTTAGCATTAAAAAAGAAAAACACGAGCCCAAGTCTCGAAAAAGTGTTCCATCTTTTCATCTTGTTTGCTTATTGTGATTAGTTCTGCTTTCATTGTGATTTCGCGGAGTAACAGAAGAAAATGAAAACGTTGACGAGTGATCTGATCAAAACATTCTTTGAGGAAAAGGAATGAAGAATTATTAATGGAACTTCACGTAGATAATGGTTTGTTCAGGAATTTTTACTAGAATGGAGGGAAACTTATGAACTGTTGACCATGATTAAGCCGGAAATTTACAAAAAACGCTCCCTTCCGAAATTCTGTTTCTCCTGAAATCAGGCTGGCGATTATGTTAAGGTTCCTGGCTACCGGAGATTTTCTATCATCTCTAACATATCTATTTAAAGTGTCAAAACAATGCATTAAAGTGTCCGTAATAAACCGTAACGATTTATACGCAAACCACGGTGATTCTTACACATTTTCCGCGGCAGAACCCGTTTTCCTTTTTTCACTTTTGCGTGTTCTTTGGCAAAATATGATCGCAAGCTTTTTATTTTAGTTTTCACTTTTTCAAAGGTTAACTGGTGCTTGTCGGCCAACAACTTAAGATTATCGCGTCTAACAATTTTGTTTGTGTAACCTGAGTGGCTTCCCACAACGCCGGTAATAGTCTGTACTCTTCAATAAAATTTGAAATTGCTTATGACGACTGCGACATTATGTCTAGCTTAAACGAAAAGACGAACGGAATGAGGCATGAAAATCCAAAGTTGTTGGATTCACCTTCAATAAGGCATGCGCTATCGAATTCTGAGAATTTTACGGGGGGAAGAGGCATTCGTCTACGCTTACCACACGTTCCCTTCACCGTGGATCATGTTGAAGATGAAAGGGAAAGCGCACGACTGTGAACATAGCTTTAGATACATGGGTATGTGGCAGTAGACCCTACTCATGGCCTGTGGCATTGGAAGAATAGAAACCAATTGTGTCTGTAAGATACATTGGTTTCAACTTAAAATACCAACAAAATCTTAGTAATCTTTATATTTATTTATATATTTTAAACTTCTTTCAACACACTTAGTTTAATTAAATAAATAGTATATTTCCAAGGAAAAAAATTTTAATGCAAGAATAGTTGTTTGAACTTTTTATATCTGTTTATCTATTAATTTGTTGTGTCATTAGTAATAAAAACCTTTCTTGTATCTATTATTTTTGTATACATATTACATGTTTTTTATTCTACAATACCAAGAAAATCTAAATAATTTTTATACTTACTTATATATTTTATAAACAGACTTAGTTTAATTAAATAAGTAGTACATTTCCACTTCTAAGGAACAAATTTTGAATTCAATAATTGTTGTTTGTACTTTTTGTATGTGTATCTATTAATTTGTTTAATCATGTAACTGGAAAATCAATTAATTATATGTATTCTTAAAATATTGCAGGATCAATTATTTTAAAGTTTTACTGTATTTCTATAAAAATCAAATCGTGTTTTTTAATATACATGTTATTTAGTATGATAACTTAGTGAAATTTATGCTTCTGGTGTTGTATGTAAAGATGTATAGTCGATGATGTCATGATTTAAACTTGACTTATTTGTAACTTGTTGCTATTGTATATATTTT
The DNA here is from genome assembly GCA_018207615.1 of Philaenus spumarius. Taxonomy (NCBI): domain Eukaryota; kingdom Metazoa; phylum Arthropoda; class Insecta; order Hemiptera; family Aphrophoridae; genus Philaenus; species Philaenus spumarius. Next base: position 341,131 of record JAGFPH010000153.1, read on the forward strand.
GTTTTCTTAAAATGAAATGTTTTCACTGAATCAATTGTGTCATTTGTAATTGCACTTATTAATACATGACATGATGTTTTGTGGTTATTTTTCAGTCAAATTTTTAGTTTAATGTCCTTTACGATTTTAGGCTAATATTAAAATCATCATTAGTGTTTTATCTGATATTTAAAATTGAGATATTTAAAACTCATTGTTTTTGTTTCCAAATCACTATTAGAATAAAAGAATAATTTTGTCTGTCAATGTGACTTTTATCAGTGTAAGTATTTACTTGTTTATCATTGAAGCGTTTCAGAAATTATTCCGCTTTCAGAATCTTGCTCTAACGACCTTAATTTAGTGCGTTATTCTGAAGATGGAATTATTTCCGAATCGCCTCTTTGAAAAACTAGTAAGTAAATATATCGATAAAAGTCACATAGACTGACAAAATTATTATTTTATTTATGATAGTATATTTGAAACATAAATGATCAAAGTAAAAAATAAACAGGGTGACTTTAAAATAGTCGCACTCCTTTTACTTTCTAACACTATACTATAGTAAGGAAAAAGTATAGTGATTGCAAAAAAAATCCATGTTGAGATTTTTGTGGAAATATCCGTTTTGGGACCCCCTGAGTCCAAAAAAATGGTTTTTACAAAATGTCTGTATGTCTGTCTGTATGTATACAAAGCTAGAAAGAAAACTATTCGATCGATTTCGAACAAATTTGCAACAAACATGTCAATTAGGCCTGAATAGATGCACGAAAAAAGGATTTGAAAAACAACCCCCTTTTTTGGCCAGAAAATCAGTTATTATTTTTTTATAAAAAAACGGTTCTAACGATTTTGATAAAACTTGGCTTATTTGTAGCCCTTAATGTACTTTACTATATGCAAAAAACGCATCTTTCTAAAAATTCTCGTTTAGGTAATAATAATAACTAATTTTTTAGGGTTTTTTGGCTAAAAAAAGGGGTTGTTTTTCAAAAATGTTCAAAACCTTTTTTCGTGAACCTACACAGGCCTAATTGACATGTTTGGTGCAAATTGGTTCGAAATCGATCGAATAGTTTTCTCTCTAGCTAATAATAAAAATATTTATTAGTTACTCTCCTACATTAATGTATCCCCTCTCCTACCCCGCCTACAAAATTATGAAGTCACAGTGAATCTGTTTAATAATTTAAATATGTTTGTGTGAAAGTATGTGCCAGTTTCTGGTACTGTTTATTAACTGTTTAATCAAATTGGATAAATAAACTATTTGCAGAATATTTTACAGTTTTGGATTTCAGGGGGCTGAAAAGTAGAAGGCAAATTAAATCTGGGGTCATAAGACTTTAATTTGACATATGATTTACTTGGGTGCCGTTTTATGGTGAGTTTAACCGAGCAGGTAGGGAGTATAGGTACTCGCAGGACCGACGAGAGGAGGCAGCCGGGGCTGTAACCCTGGGGCCCGGACCCGGAGGAGGTCCGGGCCTGCCGACCAGGTTTTATTTTTTACCTTCTAAATTTACTCTAAGTCTAAAATCAAATCGATCATGAGTCTATAAACAGTTTTAAGTTATGTTTTATGAGTTTATTTTTATCTGCATTGTCCTGTCGCTGTCGTATAACTGTGACACGGAATACGGATGCAAAATTAACTATCGAAAATGAGAGCCCTGATGCCCTTACAGATGTAAAGCCTTTGCCATTTCCTATATTAAATTTTCCAACAAGTAGGCACAGCAGCACTAGTCACGTTGGCAGACATCTTACTGACTTACTACCGTCTAGGGATGAGCATCCACGGTGTCTCCTACCTTCTCATGTTGAGCTATTCGAATAATTTTTATTCAAATATTTTATTAATTTGTTTTATTTGATTATTCATTAAAATAATTTCCTTAGTGACATGAGATTTTTTTCAAAACTATTAACTTATTACTAATTTTTTCAAATTAAAAAGATAGAAAGAGCAGACAGCATGAAAATGAAACTTATTTATATGAATACTTGCAAATTTTCCTCGATTCTCACTGTTTATACACAAACTTTTTTGTTAATCTTGTTAATGTCACTTCACGTGTTTAAGATTGCTCAAGTTTTACACACACAGTGTGATTGCACAATAGTTTAGTTTCCTTCTTCAACTCTTAACTATCACCAACTCAATCTTCTATGTAATTTCAATATAGGCAATACTTTTCATTAATTTCTAATATTATTATGTATTACTACTGTCTACGTGTACTATATAATATTTTTTATAGTATTAACTAATGTGTGAAAAAAGTTACCCTTCCTTCCCCCCAAATTTAGCTTCGAGTCCAGGGGCCTCAAGAATTAAATTTGCCCCAGGCCCCTTAAACCATCTTGAAAATGGGCAGCCATGCATTAGATGGATGTCTTTTTGGTTTATGCAGCTCCATCTTCAAACAGATCTCTGGATGACACCTATGGTAGCCAGTAAGGATTTGCAGGCGCATCCCCAAACTATTATCCCCCTCTCCCCCCCAAGCAAAGATTGGCAATAAGCAAAGTACAATAACTGTCTTATTTCCCGAAAGTATATTTCATTAAAATTTTTAAAAACAGATTAACTTTCTAATTTGACGACTCAAACATGTGTCAACCAATTTAAGCGTTTATCAAACAAGACACCCAAGTATTTGTAGGAGTCAACTCCATCAATGTTACTACAGCCACAGAGCTTACTTAGGTAATTCCCAAACAAATGTAATTTCATAAGTTTATAAGGACAATCACTAATGGACCTAAGTGCTGTAGGAAGGAACTTTGTTTTAGATATGTTGAGGGTTAAAACATTTTGATCGAACCATTTTTTCACTACCGACAAATCCTTTAAAACCTTCCCTTGTACTTATTCGTAACTATTACCCTTGAATATTTGAATTATATTTATAGCTTTTAAAATACCTCTTTTAAGATCAGTATTAAAGGGCTGTTAAGGTACCAGCATACTTAATTTATCTCTTTTACGAATCGATCTTATTAGACCAAATGTTATTCACGGTTTAATTTAAAAAAATCTAGTATTTGAGTTTAAAATAATGCTTTCCGATTTTTGTATGCTACGGTTTATAATACAAAAAAAAAACAATTACAACTATTGTTTAGGTCAGTTTCGACAATGACTGTACTCCACGATTGTTCACTCATAAACTGTTTGAATATTGATTTAAGGATGAATAAATTTGGCCCGATATGTTTCGCTGCATCATTAGTTGACGTGAACTGTATTTCCAACACGGTACTAAACGGTCCGTGATACTCGTGTGAATCACAGCTGATCGTACATCATTACAATGAGAATGCATTACAAAAATATGGGAAGACGTGTTGACTCAAGAAAATACATATTCATTGTAAATTAATATATCGTTGAAAATTATTAATAGTTCGTAGAATTAAAAATAAATTAACGTATCTTCGTTCGCATTTTGTCACGAAATTTTAACTTATCTTCGTCATATTATGGATAAACTTTGAAATATCTTCATTGAAAATGAACGTGCCTTTGTGGAAGTGTTGACACTGCGTTCAGGTATGAACATTTCATTTATAAAGTCATGATATGAACAGTTGAACTTTTTTTTTTTGCGAAATATCTGAGCAGTTATCATTGCCTGTAAATCGGAGAGCATTTACAAAATGCTGATGAACTTAAAAAGTAATTGAGAAACATACAATCACACACAGGTATAAAATTACACTTTTAATTTACACACACTACCCTGCACGGGGGGTGCAGACTAGCTGCACCTACTAAGAGGGGTTTGGCGTCCCTCGCAGTACCCGAGTCAAACAACACTTGACACATTCAATACATCCATCCAATTACATACACACATACATTCCTATTCTCACCTTCTTTTAGGATTTTGACTGTGCATAGCCATTGCGCGTTGGGAGTGCTGAACCTGCCAGAGTGTTGACAACCTCTGGTTTGGTAAGGCTGATGTGAGCTTGCTCTGCCAAGACGTATGCGTGGTTTCTGTTCTGGGGCCAGCCACCTCGGTTCTTGGTCAGGAAGTGTTAGCGGTGTTGAAGCAAGTCGGATTCTTCCTCACAGTAGTTTCGGGTTCCAGACTGGCAAAAGAGTGCTCGGGATCCTCACGGAACTGGGGGTTCGGAAGTGAACGCAATGTGATCTGATGGGCACGCCCTTACCGAGTTCGCCTAACACGATGAGCTGGACAAACAAACCCATGGTAAACAAAACCGTCAAAGATTTAGGAACAAAGAGACATCATTCAGATTTGTCTGATGAGTCTGTAAACAAAGAATTGTTTAAAAAGACAAAGGAGAGGGCTGCTCAACAACCATCTGAGTTGCCAGCTCCCAAATTTTTAGTTTTTTCGAACGCGGAAAAAGATTCTGATTTATCAAAGGTATCACCCTTTGTAAACAACAAGGCAATTACTGGAACAGCGGGCCCTGTACTTTCCATTAGGAAATTCCATTTTAGTAGAAACTAACGGCGAGAAACAAAGTTTGTCGCTGTTAAAGATGACTTCTTTCTATGACAAAGTCAAGGTATCTGTGGAACCTCACAGATCCTTGAATTATTCAAGAGGTGTCATCACCTGTAGAGACTTGATCCCTATTAGTTTGGAGGAATTAAAAAGCGAATTAGCTAGCCAGTCGATCGTTGATGTCACTCGCATAATGCGCAATGAAAATGGAGAGAAAAAAGCCAATGCATCTTTAATTCTAACCTTTGGCTTACCTTCATTGCCAGAATATATCTATGCAGGTTTCTACCGGCCTTTTGTTAGACCTTACGACCCAAACCCTCGACGTTTTAAGTGTCAAGGGTTTGGACACATGAGTTCTATTTGCACAAAGCAAGAAACTTGCGGTAAAAAAGGTCATAATAGTGAGGGCTGCAATGATGAGGCCAAGTGTCCCAACTGTGGCGGCAATCATCCTGCACGGTCCTTTAATTGTAAAAAGTTTAAAGAAAAAAAGCAGCCCTTACTATTACGGCTAAGGAAAAAATATCTTTTAACGCCGCAAAAAAATTATATAAAGCCTCTAGGCAAGCTATAGAAGGCTAATCATTTGCAGTGGCTTCAAGCAAGAGCAACACTCCATTCTCTAATTTTGGAAAATTGGCTAAAACAGTCAAAATTTTGACTGACCAGGTTGCTCAGCTAGTCGCCCTATTTTCTAAAGTGTCTCCTTCCGCTCCCGCTTCTGTTTTAGTTTCTGATCTTCCTTCAAATTCCGATCTTTCGTCCTCTAGTCTCTCAGTATCGGAAGCAGAAATAGAACCTTCTATCCCTGCTCTTGATCTGAGAACTGGGACTCAGGAAAAAACTATTATCAAAAAGAAAATTACGCCAATAACTGTGGTTAAGCATTTTCTAAAAAACCTTATACTTGTTCTTCTGTAGGAACAGGAAGAAGTTCTGGACCAGTTCCAGGAAAGAAACCTGTTGCTATAAAAAGTAAAAATGTCAAAAGTACTAAACAATAAAATAAAAAAGGAGGTTCCCCTACAAATCCTCATAAAAACCCTGATCCTTGCCCTTCTCCAAAAAAATCATCTTCTAAGACGAGTGAGGGAGATATGGAAGTCGACAAGGACATACAGCCAAAAAACCTTCCTGTTGTCACAGCATAGGAAAATGAAGATAATTTTAATGGACCAAACTCCTTTTAATATATTAAATATTTTTGTAATATACTGTTGAAATAATTAAAGTTATTTATATTCATAATCCAAAAAATGAATGAGGTTCAGTGGAATTTAAATGGTATTAGTTGTCACATGGAAGATCTGAAAGTTCTTGTGAGAGACAAATCTCCTCTATTTGTTTGCATCCAGGAGACACACCTTCATAATAACAATTCTCTACTTTTAAGAGGGTATTCTGTCCTAAGGTCAGATTTTGTTACAGAGGAGAGAGCAAGAGGTGGTGTAGCCTTACTTGCTCACAACTCTATGGATGGTGTTCCTGTAAATCAGTATACACCATTACAAGCAGTAGCAATTCGAGTCACTGTTCCCAAAAAACTAACGATATGCAGTCTATACCTGCCACCAAGCTATACTGTCCAAACAAACGACCTGATGGATTTAATATACCAATTAAATGCTCCAATTCTGTTGCTTGGCGATTTCAACGCACATCACTAATCGTGGAGATGCTCAACCTGCAGCCCAAGTACAACGTTAAAGACATTACAAGGTTTAAAATGGTTAAAAATATTTAAAAAACGTTTGTCCCCTACTAGCCAAAATTTTGAAGTTGCATAAAAATAATACTTCTTAATTATTAAAAATTATAAATTCTATTTATCAACTGTTAGTTATTATTTACAATTATGTAATTGTATTTCAATTAAAAGCTTAAATAAAATTATTTAAATTCATAACCTCAAAATCTGCTTATTATTTATAAACAATCCTACATAACACATGCTATATATTCAATTTTCATCTTTTAAAGAACCACCTGTAACATACTGACCCAGTTCTTAACAGAACAGCCCGCCAGACCAAATGATTGTGACGTCACATAGCCTATCGTACCATCCCGCCAAAATCCTATCCATACTCTCATGTGATTAAGCAATATTATTTTATAGAACTTATTAAATTTTGATTTTCGAAGGTTCGATCACTGTTCAAGTACTTTGACTCACAAAATGACTGACTTTAAGATTTTAATGAAACATTTGATCGTTAATTTTAAAAGAAATTAACAAAAAATTCATTAAAATAATTTTCTTAGTGACATGAGATTTTTTTTAAAACTATTAACTTATTACTAATTTTTTCAAATTAAAAAGATAGAAAGAGCAGACAGCATGAAAATGAAATTTATTTATATGAATACTTGCAAATTTTCCTCGATTCTCACTGTTTATACACAAACCTTTTTGTTAATGTCACTTCAAGTGTTTAAGATTGCTCAAGTTTTACACACACAGGATGATTGCACAATAGAATAGTTTCTTTCTTCAACTCTTCACCTTCTATCACCACCTCAATCTTCAAACACTTAAAATCGTTGAAATACATTATAATTGTGATCACGACGATAATTGAACTACAAAATATTATTATTATGAAAATAACTGAAAAAATAGTCGAAACGACCGTCATTTAAAGACGACGAAAAATCAGGATTGTTTGACAGATCGTAAAGGTAAATATATACAAATTATTCTTCAATTCAAATATGTTCCGTGTTATTTCATTACATGAATCTAACTTCCACTACTTAAAACAAATTTGATTCATTCACCGGACGAATCGACGTAACGTCTGCCTTCTTGCGAGTCTGGTCCAGGACTGAAGTAAAACCGTGCGGTTTTCCCTAGGCGCCAAGCCTAACTTCCGCTAATGCTTCTCGACCTTTCTCAAAGTTTCTGGAAGCTTTTATCCGATAAGGAGTGCCCCAATGTGCATCCTGTCAACTCAAACCACGAACTTTTTAAACTTGTAAACATTATCTTTTAAACTTTTTTATACTTTACTATTATACTGTCCTTTCCTATTTAAATAATTTAAAACTGTCTACTTAACAAATGTGACTTACTTTAAAATTACTGTCTGCTTTTTAAAATATTATTTGTTAATTTATTTCTCTGCAATGACCATTAATTATTATAAATAATAATAATTTTAATATTTTCTTAATTTATACGCATTTGAAGAACTGCATATGTTACACAAGGGGTATTTTTGTCGAGAGGATACGATCCGATTTGGATTTGTTTTTACTTAATGACGGATCGTTAACGCACTTAGCAGTTTCGACAGGAGGTTGGACCGTTCTAAAATTAAGGATACCGTTATGCCATGGATATCTTCAAACCGCCAAAGCCGTCGAGAGGAAGTGGTGGTTTCTCATCTACGCATTGGCCATTCTGGGGTAACCCACGGGTTTCTAACCCACAAAGAGATCCGCTGCTTTGTCCTTACTGCTTAAATCTCCTTTCCATTAAACACCTACTTTTCAAAAAGTTAAAACATGTTCTTAAGAGGTTTTGCATGGTGTTACCATTCCTCCATCGGTTAAATGTAATTGGAAACATTTGAAAACAATATACATTTTACTTAACTTAAATACCAAGTTAAGATTTATTACTCGCTATTTAGTTTTAATTAGAGTTTTATTCATTGTTACGTAACGGGGCTTTTTACAGCCCTGTGACAAGTTCTTATTGTTTAATTTTTTTTTTGTTATTTTATCTTTATTGTGTCAATAGTGTGTGTAAATTAAAAGTGTAATTTTATGTTTCTCAATTACTTTTTAAGTTCATCAGCATTTTGTAAATGCTCTCCGTTTTACAGGCGATTAATAACTGCTCAGGTATTTCGCAAAAAAAAAAAAAAAAAAAATTCAACTGTCCTTTCAATTTAATGAAAAGAAACTCCTTTATAACTGTTCATGTCATGACTTTATAAATAAAATGTTTGTTCCTGAACGCAGTGTCAACACTTCCACAAAGACACATTCATTTTCAATGAAGAGATTTCAAAGTTTATCCATAATACGACGAAGATAAGTTAAAATTTCATGACAAAATGCGAACGAAGATACGTTAATTTATTTTTAATTCTACGAACTATTAATAATTTTCAACGATATATTAATTTACAATGAATATGTATTTTCTTGAGTCAACACGTCTTGCCATATTTTTGTAATGCATTCTGATTGTAATGATGTACGATCAGCTGTGATTCACACGAGTATCACGGACCGTTTAGTACCGTGTTGGAAATACAGTTCACGTCAACCAATGATGCAGCGAAACATATCGGGCCAAATTTTTTCATCCCTAAATCAATATTCAAACAGTTTATGAGTGAACAATTGTGGAGTACAGTCATTGTCGCAACTGACCTAAACAATAGTTGTAATTGTTTATTTTATTATAAACTGTAGCATATCGGAAAGCATTATTTTAAATTCAAATACTAGATTTTTTCAAATTAAACCGTGAATAACATTTGGTCTAATAAGATTGATTCGTAAAAGAGATGAATGAAGTAAATACTGATCTTAAATAAGGTATTTTAAAAGCTATAAATATAATTCAAATTCAAATATTCGAGGTTAATAGTTGCGAATAAGTACAAGGGAAGGTTTTAAAAGATTTGTCGGTAGTGAAAAAATGGTTCGAACAAAATGTTTTAACCCTCAACATATCTAAAACAAAGTTCCTTCCTATAGACCTTAGGTCCATTAGTGATTGTCCTTATAAACTTATGAAATTACATTCGTTTGGGAATTACCTAAGTAAGCGCTGTAGCTGTAGTAACATTGATGGAGTTGACTCCTACAAATACTTGGGCGTCTTGTTTGATAAACGCTTAAATTGGTCAACACATGTTTGAGTTGTCAAATTAGAAAGTTAATCTGTTTTTAAAAATTTTAATGAAATATACTTTCGGGAAATAAGACAGTTGTACTTTGCTTATTGCCAATCCTTGCTTGGGGGGGATGGGCCTGCAAATCCATACTGGGTGCCTTAGGTGTCATCCAAAGATCTGTTATGAAGATGGAGCCGCATAAACCAAAAAGACATCCATCTAATGCATGCCCATTTTCGAGATGGTTTAAGGGGCCTGGGGAAAATTTAATTCTTGAGGCCCCTGGACTCGAAGCTAAATGTGGGGGGAAGGAAGGGTAACTTTTTTCACACATTAGTTAATACTATAAAAAATATTGCCTATATTGAAAAATAAAAGGAAACTGTTTAGCGATATGCCTTTACGACCTTCGAGCTTGATTTAATTTATAAAGGTACTGTATAATCCTTATATGTTAATTTTCAAAGGTGTTTTTGTTGCTAAGTGATATCGCCCTTAATTCTTCATCAAAATAATTCTTAAAATTCATGTTTTCGTTACAAAAATGTATGAAAAACTTGTATATTAGCCTATACCTCATGTGGTTCCTAATGAAAGGCACCATCTATTAACAATCTGTTTAACTAGCATGGTAACTGTTAGTTTGATTGTTTACATTCCATATGCAAGTGTTATAAACTGTTATTTATAAACCAATGTAAATAAATAAACGTAATTAACTGAACTAAATCAATGTATTAAAAGAGGTAAATATTCGCACGGATCAGCTAGTATTTACTTTTTTAAATTCAACGAAACGCTGCAGTACTGCCAATCGCGCACATTTAATACCACACAAAAACAAATCTGTCCGGGTAACTTAAAAAATCCACTTTATAATTTCACTTAATTATTTTCCTTTCGGTTGAAAATTTTTATTTTGAACTCAGTTAAATATATCAAGTTATTGTGAATTTCAAACAAATATTTTTAAATTAGTGCATCATTGGAAAAAAGTAAATTGATTGTTAAATCAACATATTCATTTTGTTTTCAATTTTGAATTATTTTTAAATCCTGGGGCCTCCATGACGTTGGGGGTCCGGGGCAATGAGTTGTTTGGCTGTTTAAACGTATTTAATATGAGACAACTCTCTGTAAAAACTCTTAACTTTTTTACATAAAAATTTCATTTTTCTATTTCGAGTCATTTGCATTTTACTCAACATTCTCATGCAGTGGGTCTAAGAACAGATTGGCTTTATAGATCTGTATCCACGACTAACTCATGTTACGTTTCACAATGATTTTCCGTAATATTCCAATAAACCTGAGACTATTTCAAAATTAGGAAGTTAAGGCCTATAAAAAGCATGGTTGGGGGAGGTAGGGAGGGATTATTGTGAATAGGTAAATTTTTCGGAGTATGTATAAAGTTATGTTTGGCCTATATGTTGGTCTTTTAATTTTTTATCTCGCATTCTACTTCTGATTCTTTGTAAGGGTATTTTTGTGGGCACAGCAGTGACGTTGTTCTAGTGCTGATCTATTTGTAATTTTTATAAATTTTAAAATTGTTTTTTTTTCTTCATAGGAAATGTATATTCAAGGAAGTTAAATATTCATTAAAAATTAAAATGTTTTAATTTTAAAATGAATTTGTACAACACTTAGCATTTTAAATGGCATATCGTTCTTATAATTTTCTTTTCGTTTCAATACAAAAACTGTTTCTAGACTCTACCAAGTTCTTGTCAGTTATCACTCCTAGAAATTTTTGTGAGTCTCTCATTAATTTTAAGTGAATAATTAAAATTTAGTTTTTCCTTTGAAATTTAATTAAGTTTTATTTTTATTTGATTTTCAACCATTTGTCGAAAACCAATCCTCTACCATAAATAATAAGGGCATGATATATTCTTTCTGTTCAACAATATTTTTTCCGAAAACTGTTAATGTGGTGTCATCGGGCAGCTGATGCTTGCCCATTATTGTAAGACAGGTCAAATACAAAAACATGTAATGGATCTAATATTGTTATTCTTGGGACTCCTCGAGAATTATTTCCCAAGATGAGCAATGTGATCCATGAAAGTCAGAGTAAACTATTCTTTGCTTTCTACAAGTTAAGTAGGACCGCAAACAATCATTTGTAACTTTGTGAATACCATAATAATCAAATTTATGGAGAAGAGCTTTGTGGTTGACACAATCAAAAAGTATTTGAGACGTCGCTTATAAGAGATGCTACATGCATGTTTTCTATCAAATTAGCAGCTTTAATATATTATATGACAGCTTGTGCAGAACACACTTTTCAAACATATAAATTGACTTAAGTGAAGTGAGAATGTACGTTGAATGTGTTAATTGAAACACTTTTTAGGTTGTAAATTTGTGTTGTATACAAGGGCTGTTCGGAAAGTAATCTCTGGTTTTTTTATAAATAAAACACAGAAATAGATACAAAATTTTTAATATATACATCTTAAAACCACGACTTTCCTTTACTTTTCAACATAGTTTCCATGAACATTTAAGCACTTATCATACCTATTAACTAACTTTGAAATTCCTTCTGCAAAAAAATCTCCTGCCTGTGCCTTGAGCCATCCGGTGACCGCATTTTTGAACTCTTCATCATTTTCAAATCGCTGGAAGCCAAATCCGGGCTGTATGGAGGATGCCTAAAAACATCACATTTGAACTCGCCCAGAAGGTCTTTGGTTTTCTGAGCAGCGTGAGGACGAGCGTTGTCGTGCAGGAAAATGACGCAAGATGAAAGAAGACCACGCCGTTTGTTTTGCACTCTCACTTCATTTATTTAAATAATTCAATTATTTAAAATATGAATTACAGTTCATCAGTACTTGACAATTCTGTAAATTAATTTTCTTAAGTTCCAAAATTCAGTATTATTTACTATTTTTTAAAGAGCATTGAGGTTTTTTTCTCATTCGGCATATTTTGGTTGGGGACATTAAACAAAACATTGTTTGATTTTAATCTCATCACTTTTTATTACATGTATTTTTCGTTCAAGAGCTTTATCTAAAAAAAAAATACATTTTATTGTAGAATTGTGTGGTTTAAGTGTCCTGGAAAATTAAGATAATGTCTTGGAAATTCTTTTTTTGAAAAACCTGTATGAACCCTGAATATTCATTTACAGATACTTTAAAATTGCCGCTTTCTAAATCGAAATACAGTTCCACAATTTTTTCAGGTAACCTTGGAACAAATTGCCATCGTAACGTAAGGTTTCACTGAATTAGAATAGTTTTAGGTCGTACCAAATTATTGCAAAGTAGAACCCCTCTAATCCGTCACCTTTGGGACTGGGGGTATGGTCGGAACGCAAAAAAGGTCGGATTATCAGAAAATTATCCGCTGAAAAAACTGAACGCTATGACGTGTAGACCGAATAGTACGTGGTAGTTGCGTTGCGGCAATGTGTTGTGTAAAACGAAACTGCGTACAAAGGGCACTATTTATAGACTGACGCGATAGCCAAAAATAGAACGTCATACAGCTTAGTATTGATCAAATAGGCTTACATGAAAATGGAATTTAGTAAAACAAACGATTTGGTTTTCAAATTAAATTTTGCCTTTTTTTTCCGTGTAAAAGCGAGATAGAGTAAAGCGGGACCGAGTATGAGGACTGCCTGTAAACACTAAAAACTGCACAGTACAGTACAAAAAAACACGCACAACTGAACGATACCAGAGATCACGGAGCACTAAAGCGGTCAAGCGGTAACAGCTAGTAAACAACAACGGCCAGATGTGATGTAAGTCACTAATTAAGCTCGGACACGGTCAGATTAACCGGAGTTGCGTACCAGCCGAGGGTGGACGAGAGGGGTTCTACTGTATATGTGTTTAACAGCAGTACAATAGTAGTGAATGCATTTCTGTTTAGTCTGAAGTTTGTATTTATAGTTTAAAAAAAATATTATTTCTAGTTCAACATTTTTGACATATAGGAAGACGGTCAGTAATGAATTTTAGGTTTGAAATCATAAAACAAATTACGATATACTCTTTTTATTACGATTATTAAACGTTTTGTTTCTTAACTTGCAGCCATGGGCGCTCATACCTTTGGGCAGAGGGGGCCGCGCCCCCCCCCCAGGGAAAATAAAGAGATTAGCACTAAAATATGTTTTAAATGTTATGTGCCGTTTGATTTTACATATATTTATTTTATTTTTTTACAAGAGTTCAAGCATGAGCTGCTGGATCACTACTTGGTGCGGCCTCTAGGAGTGTTATAGGTCTTTGTGTATTCACTGACGGTGTAAAGGTACAGACTCAATGCTGTGTGGGTTAATATTTCACCTGAACAGCCAAATTGTCTTCCCAAATTTAAAAAGTTTTCTTGGGTAAGTCAAAAATATCCCTGGGCTCCTTTGGCCGAAGGAGAGGAGGGTACTCCTTAACACGTTCACTGCTACGCAAATTTTGTATTTACTATGCTAGGAGCTGACCTTTTATTTTTATATTTATAGCCTAAATGAGTAGAAATTACTTTATTTTTGAACCCTTCTACGTAATAACCATTAATATTTTAAAGCGGACGCAATGCATTGTGTATTGAAAATACTCCCAATACGGGGGTTGGCATGGAAGCACGTAATGCATGGGAGTTGGCGTGCGAAGCACTCAATGCACTGTGCGTCGGTCGCTTCTCATAGTGTTCAGTTTCAAGCTCACATGTGCGTCGTTAGTGCAAGTGCAGTGAACGTGCCCATACCCCGGTCTAGCCCCCCCCCCCCAGAAAATATCATATGGGCGCCCATGCCTGCAGCTACTTCCGGTTTTGTCCGCATATTAAAATAAGTGTGAAATGAATATCGGTGTAATTAAATTATTAAGCCTTACCCTGTAAAGTATGTTATTTCATGAAGTATACAAGTAAATAAACCACAGCACACGATGTACCAATAATAATTTTACTAAACAAATATTTAGAAAAATATCGACTACAAAGAAACTTATAGGCGTTCAAAAACTACCGATTTTGAGCCAAGTTTTCAACCATTCTGCCAATATTTTCACAATTTAAGGTAAGTTATAAATTTAAATAAATTATTTTTTATCATTTCCATCCATATCATATCTTAACATATTAATGAAAAATAAATAGTTTGTGGTGTTGCAAAGCGGTCACCCATTCAAATACTTGCACGGCCAATGTTGCTTGACTTTGGTGAACAGATGAAAAGCGGTATATTTTAACACTTGCGATCAAATAAAATGATTTCAAATATGTACCATGATCAAAAAAGACCTATCAAACAAGGCTATATATACATATATATTACTAGCTGACCCGTACGACGTTGCCCGTGGTGGTTGGTATTTTCAGTCTTTTTAACGTAATTGTATTCTTTTTAAGTGTTCAGTCAGTGAGTGGTATTTGGCTTTTATATATATAGATCTTAAATAATAAAAGCACTATTGTCATAATAATAAAAGATCTGAAATTATGATTTTAGTAACTTTGATCCCCACAAACCCCTCCTAAAATTTCGAAATTTTTCAAACCCTTTCTTAGTGAGCACCTATGGCCCTAGAGGAAGCTACATACCAAATTTCATTCCAATCCATTCGGTAGTTTTGAAGAAATCGTTTTTTAACAACTTTGATTTCCCCAAACCCCCCTAAAATTTCGAATTTTTTCAAACCCTTTCTTAGTGACCACTTATGGCCCTAGAGGAAGCTACATACCAAATTTCATTCCAATCCATTCGGTAGTTTTGAAGAAGTCGTTTTTTAATAACTTTGATCCCCCCCCAAACAACCCTAAAATTTCGAATTTTTTCAAACCCTTTCTTAGTGAGCACTTATGGTCGTAGAGGAAGCTACATACCAAATTTCATTCAAATCCGTTTGGTAGTTTTGAAGAAGTCATTTTTTAATAACTTTGATCCCCCAAACCCCCCCTAAAATATCAAATTTTTTCAAACCCTTTCTTAGTGAGCACCTTTGGCCCTAGAGGAA